>CBVK0100635333.1:0-11387 GCA_900067695.1 Picea abies | reverse complement strand
TTTATTACATAAGTGCACTTTATGAAATAAAGTCACTTTAATATTAGAAGATACACTTTATTAAAAAATCACTTTAATAAAAGAACCACTTTACAACTTTGTAAAAACCCATTACAAAGTTAAGTGTCTAGTAGTGTCAACATAAAGTAACATCAGCATACAAGACTAAACCTGCGGAGTACCTCCTGAGCTAAAAAGCTATAGTCTTTACATCCATCCGGTGAAGTTTCCAACCCAGAACTGAAGCAAGAGAGATAATGGCTCTGATGGAAGTATACCTTGCAACTGGTGCAGCAAATGTCTCATCATAATCTATCCCTTCCTTTTGAGAAAAACCACAAGCCACAAATCTGGCTTTATATTTCTCAATACTCCCATCAGTTGCATGCTTGATCTTGTAGATCCACTTAGAAGTAACCACAGATTTTCCTTTCGGTCTTGGAACCACTTCCCACACATCATTCTTCATGATGGATTGATATTCTTCCACCATGGCATCTGTCCATACTTGTTGTTTAGCAGCGTCCTCATAGATGGGCTCTGCATCACTAATCTGAGCCATAAGGGCCACATAACCTGAATATCTTTGAGGTCTATTACTCTCTTTGAATGTACCTGAAGGAGTAGCATGTTTTTCCGCCTCTTGCAAGATTTCTCTACACTAGGCAGTCTTCCTTTTAGCAGGAGGTACCTCCAAAGGTCTTTCTATATGTTCTACTGGATCTACAGTATCAAACTATTCCAATGGCTCTTCAGGTTCCTCCATCTCTGTATCCAACTGCAACTCTTTAGATTGCTTAAATGCAGCTTCTTCATGAAATGTTACATCCCTACTTACCTTGATATGTCTTTGGCCTAGAACATAGATCTTGTAGGCCTTGGATGTTTCATTGTACCCAACAAAAGTTCCCTTCTTCCTAGAAGGCTCCATCTTGATTCTCTTCTCTTTCAGCACATGTATGTAAACTGGACATCCGAAAATCCTCAAGTGTCCCACTTCTGGCTTTCCACCAGTAAATGCTTCTTTTGGAGTCTTTTCCCCCAGAATAGCATGAGGACTTCTATTATGAATATAAATTGCAGTGCTCGTGGCTTTTGCCCATAGTGATATGGGAAGGTCCTGATCACACATCATAGCTTTTGTTGCCTCACAGATCGTTCTGTTCTTTCTCTCAACAATCCTATTATGTTGAGGGTTGTAGGGCACAATTAGATGTCTCTTGATTCCTGCTTCTTTACAGAAGTCATCAAAATGATGAGACTCAAATTCCCCACCATTGTCAATCCTCAAAGCACGTATGTGTTTTCTAGTCTAGTTTTCAATCAATGCTTTGAATTCCATAAATTTACTGAAATTTTCATCTTTGCCTTTAGAAAATAGATCCATGATTTCCTAGAGAAGTCATCTATGAAAATCACATAATAAAAACATCCACTCGAGGAAGGCGTTGGCATTGGCCCACATATGTTTGAATGTATTAAATCCAGAATTCCTTTAGACCTTTTGTTACTGTTAGGAAAGGACTTCTTTGTAGTTTTACCAAGAACACAACCTCTACAGATACCATCATGTTCAAAATGAAAAACAAGAATTCTTGTTACCATTTTTTGTAGTCCGAGGAGCACTTTGTAGTGAAGATGTCCAAACCTCTAATGCCACAGCTCGGGTGGACTAACTGAATCATGAACCAATGCTTGGATATGTCCTGGAAGCTTGAAGAGACCTCCCTCTCTAATTCCAATCACAATTGTTGAATTTAGCTCTTCGTTCTTAGGCCATAAGAGAGCTTTCTTGTCCATAAAGGTCACCATGTAACCTTTATCTTCCAGGACTGCAACAGCAATAAGATTCTTCTTTAAACCAAGAACGTACAAGATCTCCTCAATGTGCAACTCATCCCCAGATTCTAGCTCAAAAGATGTTGAGCCAATTCCTTCGATTGCATAGCAAGCATTATCTCTAAGTTCTACCTGAGCAGAGAACTTCTTCTCTTTGAAGTTCGAAAGGACTCCTTTATTTCATGTCATGTGCCTGAAAGCTCCACTATCCACCAACCACAATTCAGTATTGTTTGAAAGAGAACCGGAGAGTGTTGAAATAAGATAGTATTCCCTCCTGGTCTCTTGATTACTGGAAGCCCCTTTAGTCTTCGTCCTTTGAGACTCATCTTCTGTGGCAATAGAAGCACGATATTTACCCTTGTGTTCTTTTTTGATCTTTGGACAATTTCTGGCAAAGTGCCCCTTCTGTCAACAGTTGTATCACTTCACTCTTGTTATATCAGAATCTTTTCCTTTGAAGTTGTTGGCACAGGGGAAAACCTAGGGTTCAACTCTAACAGCGCACCAACAAGCCCTAACTATTGGCCTTTTCGGCAACATCTGCGAAGCAAATGCAGTCTCACCCGAAGTAGCAATAGGGGGTTGCAAGACACGTGTCTACAACCAGAGGAAATGCAAGTGGATTCAAAGGAACAACTCACAGAGATCTAGTTATTCTTTATCTCCTTTAGGCCTACTGCGTGAACTATGTCTCAGATCTAACACAACGATGTAATACCAGAATAACAGAAAGCAGAAGAACATAGCATCAATCACACAGAATAACAAGATATACATGGTTCACCCTCTCCCTAGGGCTACGTCCACAGAACTACGTTTCTTGGTATTATAGGAAAACATACCGTTCTATCTGCGCACTTAGCTTGCAGATCTCTCTCTCTTTCTCTTCTTCTCTCCCCTCCCTGCGCACCTAGCTAAAGGGTTGATCTTCGCACCCTGCTAAAGATCTTACAATACAAGAATGCTCTCACACACAGCACTTCTTTTACACAATGACAATAATCACTCTCTTAACTCACAATGACCAACTCCGAACGAACAATGACAAACCACCACCCCAACCCAGGTCCTCTAGACCTTTATTTATACCTTACAATGACAAACGTCTAGGTGTCAAAACCCTAGATACCAAAACCCTAGGTGTTTAAAACCCTAGGTCAACTTGACCCACATTTTCAAGGCTTCGCCAGCCTGTCGTTCCTACTTTCGCGCGAGGTGCTCCAAAGCACTTGTTGATGACTTTTTCCGCTTGCTGAGTTGTCCAGGAACCATCTTCCTCGCTGATCTGTCTTCCTCAATCTTCTTGTCCAACGGCTCGTTTTCCCTTCCTTCGCTCCTTCTTTTCCGCTTCTTTGACCACTTCGACCCATTCTCAATCAATCAGCCTTCCACGCAGTTCGTACTTCGCCTTTCTTCCTTAATCTTTGTGTTCTTCCATAACCAAGGGCCAACAAGCCCCCAACACTCACCTATGACTCGTCCCAAGGCACTGCAGGTCTGAACCTTCTGTTTACTTCGTCTTCAGACAGCGCAAAGTAGCCTGTGCTCTCTATTTTGTTCCTCCCTTCCTTGTGCAGACTGTCTTTTCTGTGTCCGATACCCAGTTTCAATTGCACCTGGTACCTAGACCCTTCTTCTTATGCTTTTACTGAGAGTTGTGAGGCAGCTGGTTGTCATAGTACAATTTCAATCGGCTCCCATTTACCAAACCTTTCTGCCATTCTCCCTTCAAAGTCTTCAACTGCACAACTCCTCCTTTTGTAACATAGGCAAAACCTCATATGGCCCAAGCCAATGTGTCCTGAACTTCCCTGGATGCTTCATAAACTTCTTGTCATATACCAATACCAAATCTCCTTGCTTAAAGGCTTTTTTCGTGATATGTCTGTCATGGTAGGCCTTTTCTCATTCCTTCTATACCTGCTAGTGAAATCCTGCAATGAATCTGTCTTCTTCCAGTTCGACCAACTGCACAAGCCTGTCTTGCATAGCGCCTGTGTCATCTACATCTATGAATGCTGCAATTCTTAGACTAGGAACCAAATATTCCATAGGTACGACTGCCTCTAGGCCATAGACTAGCTTAAAGGGAATCTGCATTGTCAGCTTCTTGCAAGTGGTTTTGTAGGCCCATAACACTGCTGGTACTCTCAAATCCCAATCATCCTTTTTCACACTGCAAATCTTCGTCAGCGTTGCATCCGAGATCTTATTGAAAGCTTCGATTGCACCATTCGCTTGTGTGTGGTAAGGTGTGCTCTTCTGATGGTGAACTTCAAATTCCTGAGTCAAGGCTTCAATAGTCTTATTAATAAAATGTGTACCTTGATCGCTCATAAGGATCTTCAGGCATCCAAATATGGTTATGATATCATCAAATATGAATCACGCAGTTGTAGTTGCACTACAGTCCTTGACTACTCTTGCTTCTGCCCATCTGGTCAAATATTTTGTCGCAGTGATGATGTATCTCACTCATGTGCGCTTCCCGGGGGGTTGATAGGTCCCACAAAATCAATAGCCCATTTCTCAAATGCCTGTAAAGTTAGCTGAGGTGCTAAAGGCATCTCATCTCTTCTGGAAGGTTTCCCAACTCTTTGGCATACATCGCAGGCTTTGTAGTATTCCTTAGCATCTTTGTGTAATGTGGTCCACCAGAGGCCAGCTCTAAGAACCTTTTGCGCTGTTGCTTTTCCTTCATAGTGTCCTCCTGCGATGCCTTCAGGTGCTTCTGTTAGAATCAATGGTATTTCTACCTCCATAACGCATCTCCTCAGGATCTCATCAAGTCCCATCTTATAAAATTGTCCAACTATAAGTGAAAAATCTACAACACGAACTACCAGTTGGTTCTTCTGAATGATTATATATTCGCGAGGTACCATTCCCGTTGACAAGAACTGAACTATCTCGGTGAAGTGATCAACCTTTCTGATGGCCAGCAATTGTGCATCTGGTAGTGTATCCTCCAAACTGGTAGGTTCCTCTTGTTGGGTATGTGTTATATTCTTTGCATGTGTGTGTGTGAGCGCGTCAGATATGACAACTGCGTCTGACGATCTTTAGGGGATTTTTGCTATTTTTAGCAGATTTTGCTATTTTTAGCAGTTTTCTAAATTAATCCCATATTAAGGGATTAGGGTTTTGGTATCTACGAAATACCTAAAAACATTGTATATATTGTATGGTGAATGGTGAAATTCGATATAATGAATATAAGAAAGGTTTTCCCGATTGAGGGTTTCCAGTATAAAATCTCTGTGTACTCTGTGTATGAGCCATTGATTAAATTCTGTTTTGCTTAAGAATCTATATGCATTACTTTACTTCACAAGTTTATTTTTCACAACAACTGTGCATCTGGTAGTGTATCCTCCAAACTGGTAGGTTCATCTCCATGTTCTAACCTAGACAAGTGGTCAGGTCCCTTGTTCATTCTTCCTAGCTTGACCACAATCTCAATATCATATTCTTGGAATGACAGTAGCCATCTGCATATTCTTCCCCCCAACACTGGTTTGTTGACCAGGTATTTCAACGCAGAGTGATCAATGAACATCTTAAAATGTCCTCCCAGCAAGTAGTGTCAAAATTTCTGCAGCACGTACACCATGGCTAAACCTTCTCTCTCAGTGGTAGTGTAATTTATCTCAGTTGTAGAGAGCTTTCTGCTAGCAAAGGCTAACAGATGGTTAATATCTCCTACTCTTGGCTTTGCTAACACTGCTCCTAATGCAATAGATGACGCATCGACGTGCACATGGAATTCCTTACTCCAATCTGGGAAAACCAGAATAGGCACAGTGACCATTTTCTATTTCAGTGTGTTGAAGCTCTGCTGACATTCCTCTAACCATTGGAACTGACAATCTTTCTTTAAAAGCTTCTCCATGGGTGTTGTTATCCGTGCATAGCCCTTGATGAACTTTCTGTAGTATCCAATATGTCCTAGCGCAATGCGCAACTGTCTAACAGAAATAGGAGGGGGTAGATCAACAATGATGGCAATCTTGGAAGGATCTACCAGCAATCCCTACTTACACACAATATGGCCTAGCAGCACCCCAAAGGGTGAAAAGAAGATACACTTCTTCAAGTTTAGGGCAATCTGACAATGCCTGCACTTATCCAAAATTAGTCTTAAACATTCAATATGATTTTGCAATAGGCTAAAAACAGTCTAGTCATCAAAATATGCTTCTAAAAATTTATGTAAAAATTCCTTGAATGCTTCGACCACCACCCTAGAAAAAATGGTTGGTGCATTCTTCAATTCGAAAGGCATCACTGTGCACTGGTAGGATCCCCATTTTGTTGCAAATGTGGTCTTATGGCGATCTTCAATAGCAATCCTGATCTGGTGATAACCTAAAAATCCATCTGTGAAGGAGTAAACTTCTTGTCCTCCCACATTATCCAACACTTCGTCAGTAAACGGTGTAAGGAATGGACCATGTAAACATGCATCATTCAATTTCCTCAAGTCCACACAGATTCTGATCTCTCGTGTCTTCTTATCTTGGACCACCATACGGCAATCCATTTTGACTCTTCAACAGGTTCTATGATTCATACTTCCAACATGCTGTCCAATTCAACCTTGACTTTTTGCTTATATTTGGGATTCATTCTATAGGGTCTCTGCTTGACTGGCCTTGCATCTGGTTTCAAGGGGATCTTCATTTCTCCCATGGGCCCTTTAATGCCCTTCATGTCGGTAAACTTAATTGGAAACAAGTCCTGATATTCATGCAGTAGTTATGTGATCTTATCAATAGTGGCATCATCCCAATAATCTCCAACGTTTGCGAGCTTAGGTGCTTGCTCTGTTCCAATATTAACTTTCTTGATTTTGATTGGTTGTCCAATGAAAGATAGTTCGACTCCTGGTCCTTCTATGTCTCGTTGTCCTTCAGTTTCTGCGATGTTCACATTCCTAGGATCATCATCTTCATCAACATTGATATTGTAACAACCTTGCAATTTCTGAAGAGATACAGTCCATTCATCCTCTTATTGCTCAACAGGGAGGTTAGGTGCCTCCTCAAAGACATTTTGTCTTACAACTTGTAGAGCTTGATCTATTGAGGGGTACTGACTTCCAAATAAAAATGTAGCTACAAAGTTCTGAGTCATACCATACCAAACTGCAGTGGTGAGGCGCAGTTCTTCTTGAAGATACCAATTGATAGGTGTTGTGTCCAAGGTGTTAATGAACTTATGCACCCACTGATCTTCAGGAATGTTGCTCCAAGCCTCCTCACAACTTCGCACATGGTCCTTCAGACAGCTCTGACCCGTGTATCAAACTTGGCACCGTTCGGCTTGTTCTGAAAAGCGCACTGTCATCAAAGTGCAACATTGCACCCATTCCGTGATGTTCTTCTTGTGTGTTCCCCACCACCTTCCTGGCGTTGCTTTTAAAGCTTCATCCAGTGCCAACAGTCATTGTTGTATTGGTACAATTTCTTCAAATTCTGACAAGAATGTTTTCTAAATGATTTAAACCATCAAATGTTGGTAAATTACTTACTTCTGTGCCAATCCAACAAACTTCCCTGGTCAATCTAGCACACCTTCTCGTAGAAACTTCATACATTTTGTTCTGCCAGTTCTCTAGTGCTTCTTCTGAATCTAATGAGCATGCGTTGTCACTTCGCCAGCTTAAATTCCCATCTATTGTAGGATTAATGTAATCCCGATGTCTTGCTGTCAATTTATATATGTTCTCTAGTTCATTAGCACGGTCTTCTTCTCTGATGGGTTTTGTGTATCTGCGACCTTCATCAGGATCAAGAGGTGCAATGACCCTAAGGCCATCACCTTCAAATGTCATTCTTCTTTTCTTTAAGTCAACCACAGTCGAATTGTTGAAAGCCCAATCAATTCCTAACAGTGCAGGATAAGGACAGCTATCGTCAGCTATCTCAATCACCTTGAAGTCTGCAAACGTCCTTACCCCGTCAATGTCCACAGGGACATGCTCCAGTCTTCCAAAAGGGATTACTGCCTGCTGATTAGCCATCCTAAGCCTAATAGGAGAGTAAATCAACTTAGGTTTTCCCATCAGTGCCCAGGTCTACTTCGTCATAATATTGACCTCTGACCCTAAATCGAGGACCACATAATCTATCTCATAGTCTCCAATCTGAGCATTAAGGTGTAGTTCCTTATTTGTCCTCTTTCTGGATACTTGATGTAATGCATTATTCAGCAGAGGAGCTATCCTATGTAATGTCTCCCACCTCTTAGAGAGGTGATGAGGAGACTCAGTGGCCTGGGCACTCCCACTAGGTCATAGTCTCACACTGAAGGGGGAAGTCAACGAGGCTAAAGTTATATTTTTAAGTTGACTTAAGAAAGGAAAAGGATAAAGGAGTAAAAGATAACTCAACAGAAGAATAGAAGATTAACCCTGGGAGTTAACCTAACTCAACAGAGTATTAGAAGGAAAGGTATAAGTAAGAGCTTGGGGCACACCTATTAGTTATTTTGATTTTGGTATATTGCTTGTTATTGCTTTTGAGCATTCAGTTTGGGGGTTTTGTTGTACAAACCCTTGTGAGCAACTCAGTGGTGAAATATCCACTCACCTTGTTCCACAGCTTGGTCTCAGGGATGAAAGATTCCTCCACACCATTCCACTCTCAGCATATCTCCTTCTAGAGCTTCAGAAGATAACAAGGTCGTACTGTTGGGGAGTTTCCAGCAAGGGCACACCATACCATTGAGGAGGGTTCGATCTAGCCAATCAGGAGGAGCGTTTGGCATTTCATTAGTTGGGTTTTATTTGCAGGTGCTCCATCATCATTTTGAGGGTTTTCTTGAGGAGTTATCACCACTCAATCTTCAGCATAAGCTTGGGACGATTTGAAGCATAGGAGGATGTCCCACTTTTTTGTATTTCTCAAATCTAGAGAGATCTGCTTGAGATCTGGGTCTGAAACTTCTCCCACGGGATTCTCATAGCCCGATCTATATTCTTGGAGAGTTTCACGTCATTTGGAGGTGTATTTCTTTAGGGATGAGTTGCCTAGGGTTTCATCTATTCAAGAGGGTGCAACTCCCTTAGAAGATTTAGCAATTGGAGAGGTTGGCCTTGGACATTGGGCTTGAAACTTCAGGAGGAGGATCCCACTGCCCTGATCTATTATTTGACCGAGTTTGGGCTCATTTGGAGTATTCTTCCATCAGGGCCGAATTATTAAGGGCTTCAATCTTCACTTGGAGCGTGGCACTCTTCAGTTGGAGGGTTTGACATTCAGATCTGCTTGGTACTGGGCTTCATTACTTATCCAGCATTTTGAGGCTTCTTTTGTATTGGCGGGAGCATTTTGTAGCAGCTCATATCTATTGTTTGTACGGCCATCTGAGGTTTATGCCAGATCGGCCATCTTTTGTATTGATCCTGCATTGCTCATAAAAAAAGGCCAGATCTTTGCTTGTGCTTCTGTATCTTGAATGTATTGTGATCTTCATGTGTTGGATGAATCTTGTATGCACTTAATAACTCAATAAACACCTGCACATCAACAATCAGTGGTAGTTAGTGATTCCAAGCAAAACATTTGGCTTGGGATCATTACATCCCACCTATCTCATACTGTCTGATCAAATTTTGTAGTTCTTGTACAGCTCTTTCATCCTTAATCAAATTAATGCAAGTACATAAGAATTCCGTAAGCTTGCTTACCTCTTTTCCTTCTCCGGGTGATGCACACTGATCAAATGCCAAAGGCATTCCACATTCTCTCACTTCTGGTTGTGTCTTTGATGAAGAAGCCTGATCTCTTCCAAATTCTTTTCTTGCCTCTTCAAATGTCGGTTTTTCTTCCCTCGGATCAAACACTTGTGTCTTCTCTGGAGCTCTTCTGACCCTTGATTCTTCTGTAGTCTTTCCTGAGGTCACTCTGTCTTCTCCTGTAACAATGCCTCCTCTAGTGATAACAGCGACTCTGGGATCCTCTCCGCGAGGTTTTGCTAAGATTAATTGTACTTGTCAGTTTCCTCCTCGTCTCTCCTGGAGTTTTTCTAACAATGTTGGACAATCTTCAATAACATGTTCAAATGAGTTGCAGTAGCTGCAAGTGGTACAAGGGTTCTAACAGTCCATTGCCAAATGTCCTGGATGTGCGCAGTTATAACAAATGATCTGACCTCGACCTCGACCCATGCCTCCACCTCGTCCTCTTCCTCTGAATCCACCGCGAGGGTTGAAGTTTCCTCTTCCTAGAGAATTAAACTGCGTAGCATTTCCTACCTGCTATACTTTGCCTTGAATCCTATATGTATCTCTTGATCTTTCGTGCAAGAGGTCATAAGCCCTATAGTCTTTCTCATCATGCCCCACAGATTTACAGAATGTGCAGTAAAGGTTTGTAGGTGTCTGGACATATTTTTGCATGTAATAGCATTCACCAGGGCGATGTCTATTTCTACATACCTCGAACCAGGGTAGAGTAACCTGCTTCAAAGGTCTCGGAGCTCCAGAAGCCAAGTACTCATGAAATAGAGGACAGTGCCCCTTATCATGGCCCTCTGATTTGCATCTGATACACCAGATGTCTTCTCTTCTATCTTTTCCTTTTTCTTTCTTCATATCTTCGACCTGCAGAGATAAGCTAGTTAGTTGACTCATACCTGAGCTGGATTCTCCCATAGGGGCTGATTCTAGTTTCATGGCAATCTCCAACGCCTCAACCTGCAAAGCAACCTTCTATTGCATCAGAGGAACTCTGATGTGTGGTAAGAGGGAAGCAATGAACCATTCCTTATTCTGCTCATCTAGAATCTGAAAATTCAACCGGCTTGTCAAGGTCTTAAACCTCTGATCAAACTCCCAAACAAGTTCAGCTACTCTCTACTTGATTTCTTTCAATTCGATAATGGACTGCGACTCCGACTTGGGTTTCTTGAATTCTGTGCTCAACGTAGTTTTGATGGTATTCAGCGGTTTAGGCTGTGCAGTCACTGTAGAAAACTTCATATACCAACTCAGTGCGCAGTCTCTCAAGGTAGTACTAAACTGAGCTCTCTTAACTACTTCGTCGTTGACTTGATTAATACTCCATACAGCCTCGCATAAGAACCAGTGTTGATCAGGATCTTCAGATCAATCTCTTCTAAAGATAGGTAGCCTCATTTCATTTGCCATAGATCTTCCTAGGTTTCTTGACAGAGGATGTACTGAACTGTTGGTAACAGTGCTCTGATAACTCTGACTACTCTGGTTACTTAACGTTGCTAAAACAACAAGAGTAATAGTACTTACTTCGACAGTCAGCGCAATTCCTGAAGTCTCTGACTCTTCTCGGTGAGGTTCTTCAGTCTTCCTATCCTCTGCCCTAGCAGACTCTGAATGTTCCTCGTTTAGTAGCTCTTCTTCTTCTCCACTGTAGAACCCTTCGTCCTGTGCTAGTGGTTCGTGGCTCTGCTCAAACAAGTTTACCAGAGGAACCTCTCTGAAGGTTCTCCCATTGCGCGTATGTCCAACCTCTGTGTCGCTGTCGTTGTCTGAATTCTTGAACAGTGAGATCGGAAGAGCG
>CBVK0100635332.1:0-11387 GCA_900067695.1 Picea abies | reverse complement strand
GAAGGTCATCATTCTTGTTGATAGTGGAAGCACCAATAATTTTATTCATCACCGCATTGCCCAAGAAACTAATTTCTATATCCAGGCAGTCAATAATTTTCAAATCATGATTGCCAATGGTGGGTCCATGAAATTTGGAGGGCATTGTGAAAATGTGCATCTCCAAATTGGTGAATACCACCTGAAATATCATATGTTTTCTATCGACATGGGTAGTTGTGACATTGTATTGGGTGCAGAATGGCTAAGGACTTTGGGTCCCATTCTCATGGATTTTAAGTAATTAACCATGCAATTCGACCAGGAGGGCCAATCATATAAGTTCCAAGGCATCACTTTTGGTTCCCCGGAGATAATTAGTTCCCATCGCATGGAAAAGCTACTCAGAAAAGGTCATTTAGGGATTATTTCCCAACTACATTCCATACAAGCAACTGAGACACGCTCTGTGTCGTAGGACCTTCAATCCATCCTCTCTAAAAATAAAGTGGTTTTTTCCACTCCCTAGGGGCTCCCTCCTTCCTGTGGTGTTCATGATCATTCCATTCTCCTTACCCTAGGAAGTATTTGTTAGGTTCCTAACCCCCACATAGGTACAACAATACATTCATATTTCATAAAGGTCAATATTAATAAGGCCTTTCAATAAAATAGAATAAGGCAGATGTAAGAAGACCTAATAGAAGCTTTCGCTTCTAAAAGGATCTTCCTCTAGATGCTTCTTTTTAGTATAAATAGGAGTCGAGGGTATGAGAACCCTAGCTTAGATACTATTGTAATAGAGCTCTACTCAACTTGAGGTTGCCCCCTCGAAGAGTCCCATGAACATTGCTTTCATATTCAAAGTGTTATTTCTGTTGTTATTCTTATATCATTTCAGTGTTATTGTGGTGAATGTTCTGGTTATATTGCTGATATTCTGCCATTACTAGCATTTAATTATGTTTTGCATACATTTTATATCTAGTATATTACAAGTGGTATCAGTGGTATCAGAGCACTTTCCTCGGTAGAAAGTGTGGGTTAATTTTTTTTTCCAGGGTAGAGAGGTATTCCAGTGTCTTTAAGCCACATATATCTATTGTTACGTGCATAAACCCACAATTGAGGGATTCATACATGCAAGAAATACAAGTGGTACTTAAGCGCACATCTGTTGGCCACCCTTGTAACCCCTGTTGGTACCCCTTTGAGTGGTAGCACATCAGACAACACCTGTGTATAGATCAAACTAGATTACCTGAAGCCCTCTTTAGATAAATCGATTGTCCGCCTGACTACTATAGTGTCATCAAGAACAACACTCGGGAAGATACTCTCTAGTACCGTGGTAGTCGGGTAGTACAGTTGAGGGTACGGTTTATCCTCCTTAGTTAGTGCCTTGAGATATTGGGCTGAGTACGACTGTTGGACCCCGCACGTATATCAGAGAGTTATAGCATAGGGTAAACCCTTGTCTGTAGAACCCTTGAATACCTAACCCTTGGGGATAGAAACATAAAAAAATTAAAATAGACAAGATCTATTGTCATGCAACTGTGTTCGGGTTGCCAAGTAAATACACATTTATTTCTGGTTAAGAATTTGGGCATTTCCTCTCTACAGTATTCTTCATACCAGAGTATAACTCGATAAAAAGAAAAGAAAAAAATTCTGGAATTTTTTTCACCATTATTTGAGACCTATTCCATTGGATTCATCTCTTCGTCCTTATCACATTCATCCATATCATTTCTCGGAAAAAAAATTTACCCCGTCCGCCCCTTTTCTGTTTTCCCATCCTCATGGCCCATACTCGTAACCAAGACTTGGAAGCTCGCTTCAACACCTTGCAGTATGGTCTCATTGAGACCCAACAAGAAGTGAAACAACTCAGGGCCAATGTTGTCGCCATCAATACAACCTTGCAGTCCTCAATGGGGGGAATCAAATAAGACCTCACCACCCATCTTGAATCAGTCTTTTCGGCACTCTGCACCAAACTGCATATCCCTACAGATAACCCTTCCTCTTCCTCACCTCCACACACTGAAGGTGACCATTCCTCTCATTCTCATGCCTTGCAAAACCATCACTTTCAATGTGACCTATGCCTTCCGCGGGTGGATGTTACCAAATTTGATGGCTCGGACCCCACTGGTTGGGTAACCCAAATGGAACATTACTTCTCTTTATATGACATTACAGATGACTTGGCCAAACTCTAGTATGGTGTTCTCCATCTAGATCAAGAACGCTGGCAATGGTGGAAATGGAGAAAAACTTCTTGTCAAGGGTATATTGCTTGGACACACTTTGTGGCAAATCTTTATGAATGCTTTGACACTGAAACCAACCATTTGGGTCATTTGACAAAGCTAAAACAATTAGGAATAGTGGAATACTTTATAGTTGCCTTTGAGTGCCTGGATTTTAGAATAGAGGGCATGTCTAATGCCTTTTTCCGAGAGTGTTTTATCAGCGGCCTCAAGGATGAAATTCGGACCCATGTCCTCATGGATTGGTTAGAGAGTTGGGTGGAGGCTACCAAAAGAGCTAAAGAATCACAACAGGTTGTATCTTCTCAAAATCCCAAACCCTCCTTTATCCCTTGCCCTAAACTAGTAAATCCCACTACCCCCTCTGCTCCTCTAAAAATCCAAAAATTGGCTAGGGTTGAAATGGCTAAACGCCAACTCAAAGGCCTTTTTTATAACTATGATGACAAATATTTCCTGGGCCACAAGTTTAAAGAACAAAATATTTTTATGGCCATCTCCGAGGATATTTTGGAAGAAGATGAAGAAACTCCCTCTGTGTCTGAGTCACCTGAATCGACTGAGATAACCCCTCCCTTAGACCCTCCAGAAGTAGAACTAGTAATCTCCCTCAATGCTCTCATTGGCTTCTCTGCTCCCCAAACCCTCAAGCTAATCGGTTACATCAATCATTAGAAGGTCATCATTCTGGTTGATAGTGGAAACACCCATAATTTTATTCATTGCCACATTGCCCAAGAAACTCATTGCTACATCCATGTCGTGAATAATTTCCAAATCATGATTGCCAATGTTGGTTCCATGAAATGTGGAGGGCATTGTGAAAATGTGTGTCTCCAAATTGGTGACTACCACCTGAAATCCCATATGTTTGGTATCGACATGGGAGGTTGTGACATTGTGTTGGGTGCAGACTGGCTAAGGACTTTGGGTCCCATTATAATGGATTTTAAAGACTTAACCATGAAATTCGACTAGGAGGGCCACCAACATAAGTTCCAAGGCATCACCGTCGGTTCACCTGAGATCATTAGTTCCCATCGCATGGAAAAGCTGCTCAAAAAGGGTCATTCTGGTGTTATCGCACAACTCCATGCCATACAAGCAATAGAGACACCCTCGGTACTGCAAGACCTCCAAGCCATCCTTTCTAAACATCAATCAGTCTTTTCCACTCCCCAAGGCCTCCCTCCTTCACGTGGTGTTCATGATGATTTCATTCCCCTTGTACCCAGAAGCCTTCCTCCCAATATCCGTCCATATCGTCACCCCTTTTCCCCAAAAAATGAAATTGAGAAAATGGTCCAGGAACTCCTTAATGCAGGCGTTATCCACCCTAGTACGACCCCTACTCATATCCTATGGTCATGGTCCTAAAGAAAGAAGGTTCTTGGTGAATGTGTCCTGACTTTTGTGCCCTCAACAAACTTACCATCAAAGACAAATTCCCCATTCCTGTCATTGATGACCTCCTGGATGAATTGAGTGGTGCCCAATTCTTCACTAAACTGGATCTTCGTTCAGGCTACGACTAGATATGTATGAAAGAGGCAGACATTCCCAAGACTTCCTTTAGAACTCATGAGGGCCAATATGAGTTTTTGGTCATGCCCTTTGGCTTGTGTAATGACCCCTCCACCTTCCAAAGCCTCATGAATCATGTCATCCATCCTTTTCTCTGCCATTTTTTCTTAGTTTTCTTTGATGATATCCTCTTCTATAGAAAAACCTAGATAGACCATCTTGCTCATGTGGATCGATTTCTCCATCTACTCTCTCAGCACCAAATTTTCCTGAAACAGTCTAAATGTTCTTTTGGTGCCTCAAAAGTAGAATACTTGGGTCATCTGGTTGGAAAATATGGCATTAGGGTGGATCCTAAAAAGATTGAAGCTATGCAATACTGGCCTCACCCAAAGACTCTTATGAGCTTGCATGGATTTCTAGGCTTAACATGGTATTATCACAAGTTTGTTAAGAATTATGGGAAGATTACAGCACCTCTCATTGCTCTCCTCAAAAAGAAATCTTTCACTTGGACTCCAGCCGCTGCTCAATATTTTCAAACCTTGAAGATGGCCATGTGCACCACTCTAGTCCTCACCCTTCCTAATTTCACAAATACCTTTGTGTTGGAATGTGATGCCTCAGGGAAAGGAATTGGTGTTGTCCTTATGCAAGAGGGTCGACCTTTGGCCTTTACCAGCAAGCAACTATCTGAAAGAAATCTTGGCAAATCCATCTATGAAAAGGAAATGTTGGCTATTTTGCATGTCGTGGATCTGTGGCATCCTTATCTATTAGGGAAACGTTTCCAAATTAAGACAGACCATCAAAGGCTAAAGTATTTTATGGAACAACACATTTCCTCCCCAGAACAACAAAAATGGGTGACTAAACTCTTTTGATATGATTATGAGATCATTTATAAGAAAGGAAAAGACAATGTGGTTGCAGATGCACTTTCTCGAAAATATGAAGATAAAGGATCCCTTTTTTCTCTTTCATTCATTGTACCAGATTGGCTCCAAGTCATTCGTCAGGAATGGCTACAAGATCCCAAAATCCCACAGTTGATCCACCAATTGCAATCTAATGCTCTAGCTTCCCCAGGGTGCTCTTGGCTCCATGAGGAACTTTGATACAAAGGCCGTTTGTATTTAACTAAACAATCAAATCTTAAATCCACGGTAATTTTTGAGCTTCATGCTACACCCACAACAAGGCACTCTGGTTTCACCAAAACCTATGATAGGGTCAAATGTTCCTTTTTCTGGGATGGTATGAAATAGGACATTCGTAATTTTGTAGCTAAATGTGATGTGTGTCAATGCAACAAGGGAGAAACAATTAAATCACCGAGCACACTACAACTGCTCTCAATTCCACCTTCTATTTGGAAGGATATCTCTATAGATTTTACTACCGGCTTACCCAAATTAGGAAATAAATCCGTCATCATGGTGGTTGTTGATCACCTTTCCATGTATGCTCATTTATACACCCTTCAACACCCGTTTACAGCATCCACAGTGGCTCAAATCTTCATGGATTAGGTCTTCAAGCTTCATGGCATGCCACACTCTATTGTTTCTGATAGCAACCCAACTTTCACAAGTAATATTTGGCAAGAACTATTCAAGATACAAGGCACCGAATTACATCCCAGTACAACTTATCGTCCCTAGACTGATGGCCAAACAGAAGTTGTCAACAAGTGTTTGGAAACATATTTGAGGTGTTTTTCCTCAGAAAAGCAAAATCAGTGCGCTCAATGGTTACCCCTAGCTGAATGGTGGTACAACACTTCATACCATATAGCTCCACGCATGACTCCTTTTGAAGTAGTATATGGATAGAAGCCACCTTCAATTCTCTCACACTTACCGAGTGCCTCGAAGGTCCAGGCGATTGACCTAACACTTACATCTCGAGAGGCTATTCTCCGTACCCTCAAAGAGAATTTGGTCATGGCACAGAATTGCATGAAGCAAGAAGAAGATCAAGGTTGCTCTCGTCGATTTGCAGAAGGGGATCAGGTGTTTCTTCGACTGCAAGCTTACAAGAAAACTTCCCTCAAGGCCGAGCATTGTCAGAAGCTAGAACCCAAATTTTATGGTCCTTATACCATGCTCAAGCATGTGGGACAAGTCACCTACCAGTTATCTTTTCCCAACCATTCGAACCTACATCCATTTTTTCATGTTTCATGCTTAAAAAAGGCGATTGGAGCTAAGTGCCAAATTCAAACCAACCTTCCAGAGTTAGTTGAAGAAGGATCCATTTGGCTACAGCTAGAAACAATTTTGGACCAGCGTGAGCTTCGCCTATGTTAGAGAACCATCAAGGAAGTGCTAGTCCAGTGGAAGGATACAATTCTAGCATATACCACTTGGGAACTAGCTACCATTCTGTAGCAATGTCCTCATCTCAAGCCTTGAGGACAAGGTTTTTTTTAAGGGGGCGAACATGTTAGGGTCCTAACCCGCACATAGGTAGAACAATATATTCGGATGTAATAAAGGTCAATATTAATAAGGCCTTTCAATAAAATAGAATAATGCGAATGTAAGAAGACCTAATAGAAGCTTCTGCTTCTAGAAGGATCTTCCTCTAGATGCTTCTTTTTAGTATAAATAGGAGTTGAGGGTATGAGAACCCTAGCTTTGATATTATTATAATAGAGCTCTACTCAACTGGAGGTTGCCCCCTCGAAGAGGCCCATGAACATTGCTTTCAGATTCAAAGTGTTATTTCTGTTCTTATTCTTATATCATTTCAGTGTTATTGTGGTGAATGTTCTGGTTATATTGCTATTATTTTGCCATTACTAGCATTTATTTCTGTTCTGCATACATTTTATATCTGGTATATTACAATATTCCTCCCAATATCCTTCCCTATCCTCACCCCTTTTCCCAAAAAAATGAAATTGAGAAAATTATTCAAGAACTTCTCAATGCAGGTGTTATCCGCCCTAGTACGAGCCCCTACTCTTATCCCATGGTCATGGTCCTTAAGAAAGAAGGTTCTTGGAACATGTGTCATGACTTCTGTGCCCTCAACAAACTCACCATTAAAGACAAATTTCCCATCTTTGTCATTGATGACCTCTTGGATGAATTGAGTGGCGCCCAGTTCTTTACTAAACTTGATATTCATTCTGTCTACCACCAAATTTGTATGAAAGAGGAAGACATTCCTAAGACTACATTTAGAAATCACGAGGGCCACTATGAGTTTTTGGTCATGCCCTTTGGCCTGTGTAATTCTCCCTCCACTTTCTAAAGCCTCATGAATCACGTCTTCCATCATTTTCTCTGTAATTTTGTCTTAGTTTTATTTGATGATATCCTCATCTATAGTAAAACCTAGAGAACCCATCTTGCTCATGTGGATTGATTTCTCCATCTCCTCTCTCATCACAAACTTTTCCTCAAACAATCTAAATGTGATTTTGGCGCCTCAGAAGTCGAGTACTTGGGTCATCTTGCTGGCAAGGACAACGTCAGGGTGGATCCTAAAAAGATTGAAGCTATGCAATATTGACCTCACCCAAAGACTCTCAAAATCTTGTGTGGATTTCTGGGTTTAACAGGTTATTATCACAAGTTTGTTTAGAATTATGGAAATATTGCAGCACCTCTCACTGCACTCCTTAAAAATAATTCTTTCACTTGGACTCCAACAACTGCTCAAGATTTTCAAACCTTGAAGATGACCACATGCACCACTCCAGTCCTGGCCCTTCCTGATTTCACAAAGACATTTTTCCTCAAATGTGATGCGTCTGGGAAATGAATTGGTGTTGTCCTTATGCAAGAGGGTCAACTTTTGGTCTTTACCAACAAACAGTTGTCCGAGCAAAATTTGGGAAAATCAATCTATGAAAATGAAACGTTGGCTATTTTGCATGTTGTGGATCTTTGGCACCCTTATCTATTGGGAAAATGCTTCCAAATTAAGACAAATCATCAAATCCTCAAGTATTTTATGGAACAACGCCTTTCCTCCCCTGAGCAACACAAATGGGTGACTAACCTCTTTGGATATGATTATGAGATCATTTACAAAAAAGAAAAATAAAATGTGGTTGTTGATGCCCTTTCCAAAAAATATGAAGATGAAGGGTCCCTTTTTTCTCTCTCCATCATTGTACCAGATTCTCTCCAAGTTGTTCACCAAGAATGGCTACACGATCCCAAAAGTTCACATATGATACAACAATTGAAGTCCAATTCTCTAGTTTCCCCAGGGTACTCTTGGCTCAATGATGAGCTTCGATAAAAAGGCCATTTTTGTTTAAGTAAACAGTCGAAACTTAAATCCACGGTACTTTCTGAGCTTCATGCTACACCCACAATTGGGCACTCCGGGTTTACCAAAACTTATGACTGGGTCAATCATTCTTTTTTCTAGGATGGCATGAAATAGGACGTTCGTAATTTTGTGGATGAATGTGATGCATGTCAACACAACAAGGGAGAAACAGTTAAATCTCCTGGCACACTACAACCGCTTCCAATTCCACCTGCTATTTGGCAAGATATCTCTATGGATTTTATTGTAGGCTTACCTAAATTGGGAAATAAATCAGTCATCATGGTGGTAGTTGATCGTATTTCCAAGTATGCTCATTTATGTTCTCTTCAAAACCCATTTACAACATCCATTGTGGCTCAACTATTCATGGATCAGGTCTTCAAGCTTCATGGTATGTTGCATTCTATTGTTTCTGATCGTGACCCAACTTTCACCAACAATTTTTGGCAAGAACTATTCAAGCTACAAGGCACCCAATTGCATCTCATCACAAATCCACAAACTGATGGTCAAACTGAAATTGTCAACAAGTGTTTGGAAACATATTTGAGGTGTTTTTCATCAGAAAGGAAAAATCATTGGGCTCAATGGTTACCACTAGCTGAATGGTGGTACAACACTTCATACCATACAACTACCCACATGACTCCTTTTGAAATGGTATATGGAGAAAATCCACCTTCAGTTCTCTCATATTCGCCAGGTGTCTTGAAGATCCAAGCGGTTGACCAAACGCTTGCAGTTCGAGAGGCTATTATTCATACCCTCAAAGAGAATTTGGTCATGGCCCAGAATTGCATGAAGCAACAAGCAGATCAAGGTCACTCTGAACATCAATTTGCAGAAGGGGATCAAGTGTTTCTTCGACTGCAACCTTACAAGAAAAATTCCCTCAAGGCCGATCATTGTCAAAAACTGGCGCCCAAATTTTATGGTCCTTATACCATTCTCAAACGTGTGGGACAAGTGGCCTATTAGTTATCTTTTACCAGTCATTCTAAGCTCCATCCTATTTTTCATGTTTCCTGCTTAAAGAAGTTGACTGGAACTAAGTGCCAAACTCAAACCAACCTTCCCGAGTTGGATGAAGAAGGCTCCATTTGGCTACAACCACAAGCAGTTTCGGACCAGCGTGAGCGTTGTCTGTGTCAGCGAACCATCAAGGAAGTGTTAGTCCAGTGGAAAGATACAACTCCAACAAATGCCACTTGGGAACCAACTACCATTTTGTAACAATTTCCTCATCTCAATCCTTGAGGACAAGGTTGTTTTTAAGGGGGAGGACATGTTAGGGACATAACCCCTCACATAGGCAGAATAATATATTTCCATGTAATAAAGGTAAATATTAAAAAGGCCTAGCAATAGAGCTCTGCCTTGCTGGAGATTTCCCCCTCAAAGAGGCAAGTGAACATTGCTCTCAGTAATCAAAGTGCTCTTTCTGGTGTTATTCTGGTATCATTTTGGTATTATTGTGGTGTTGTTCTTGCTATATAGTTGTTCATCTACCATTTCTAGCTATTTATTTCTGTTCTGCATACTTTTTTATATCTGGAATATTACAAATTGGATTAGAAACCATAGGAAGAGCATTAAGAGCATGTCAGTCAGTGGAAGGATTTAGAGTTGGCCTTCCCTCTTATTAGAGACAATTTGGCTTGGAAGGTAGGGAGGGAAAACACTATACAGATTAAATATTATTCTATCTTGTGGTGTGGGAATGCATTATTACTACTTCACGATGACCTAGTATAGTCGCATGGTTAATGGATGTATTATTTAAATCAAGTAGAGGATTTCTCTTTGACCACTATTTGGTCTCGAGGGTGGAAAACAACCTAGTCCTTGGATTTGGAAGGGGACAAGGAAGCAAAATGGGATTTACTAGTGGAAGAAATGAGAAAGGATCATTTAATATTGAATCATGAGTAAAACACCTTGGCATGGGCTCAAGATAAGGCTGGTAGAAGTTATTTTTCAAGACTAGGATACAAGGTTATGATAGATGGTGGAAACCAAAAAGACATTTGGTGGTGGTTAAGATATGAAAAGTAAATTCTTTTAAGAAAAAAATGATCATTTTATGGTTGTCCCTATAGAATGGATACCTAACATGGTATATGTTACAAGAGAAGGGGTAAAAATGGACCGAGCATGTGTTATATGTGTAGGGGAGTAGAGGAGAGCATTGGAAAATCAATCATCCAATGCCTATATGCACAACATATTTGGAAGGATGAAGAAAACATCACATGTATCTCAACTGTATGGAATGACATTGTGTTGAACAATATTCAAAGAATTGGCTAAGAAAGAATTGAAGGGTTTTAAGGAATTACTCTTTATAATTCTTTGGGTTATTTGGATAGCTAACAATGATAGTTTAGTTAATGGTAAGAAAAATACAACTTTCCAAGTATTCTCATAGATATATGGTTTATTCAAAGATGTATGTTATAATTGAAGGAAAGAGCCCCAGAGAAAGTTTGGGAGTTGATGATGGGTAAAACATATCTTTGGGGTTCCTTTGGTGTGGCCAACAATGTTACATGAGTACTGTATTTTTCAGATACTCATTTTATCAAATTCAAAGAAGGCTTGGGCATAGGCACCAACCATTCAGCTGAGTTGATGGCATTGAGATGTTTGTTGAAGTTGGAAAATGAGAAAGGAATTGATTGATTATAGGTATATAGGAATTCTCTTCTTGTCATTAATCGGATGAAAGGGGAAACTTAGAGTCAAAATGTTACTCTAATGCTTCTAGTTGTCTAGTTAAAATTGATTTTAGGATTGTTTAAATACATATCATATGCACACATCTATACATAATACAAGATCGAGGCTAATGGACTCTCCAAGGAATGAAAACACAATCCTGGAATTATGGTACTAGAGGAATATTAAGATGGGTTTCATTTTGTATCATCTCAATAAATCATTTGGTGTACAACATGGATGTATAGTCCCATGTGACATTGGTCTTTTATGTTTCTAAAAAAAATCTTCAACTTTTATATTGTCTCTTGGGTTTATATTAAGTCTTAGTAACTAGAAAAAAAATTGTGTAAAAATATTTCTATGTTTTTTTTTTATTATTATTGGAGGCAAATTGTATACTTAAACTAAATATAACTAAATAGTTTAGTTTTTTTTAAATCATGAAAAAATATATGATCTATATCAAACATTGTAAACATCTTAAAATAAAAAGAAAATTATCAATTCAACTATAAATAAAAATTATATTTTTTTTCAAAAAATATAAGAAAAAAATAAAATAAAAAATAAATTATTTTACCATAT
>CBVK0100635331.1:0-11387 GCA_900067695.1 Picea abies | reverse complement strand
ACGTGCCTGGTGCAACGTAGACACTACAACTCGTGCAAATAATATCATACATACCTAATTCATACATGGATTCATCTTTAAGTTCTTTTCAGACTCTCTAAACATGAAAAACCACTGAGTTTGCCTTCTTTGAGCTCGTAAAATTATGCATCGAAGGACCTATGTGAGTCCGACCTCCAAGACCCATACAAGACTAAACCCATCCTTTCTCAAGTTCATTAAACATATGTCGAGGGACTCATTCGAAGGATGAGCTATACCAAGCATATTTTATCCTCCTCAAGCTCATTAAAAAAGAAAGAGGTACTCATCTATCTGGATGGGGGAAAATTGAAGGAAGTGGGTCAAGTTTTTTTAGAGTCTGTTATGATAGCTATTTTCTCCCTTAAACATGGCACCTATTTGCATCTTGTCTTACAGTTGAGTAATCTTCCCATCTCTGAGTCATACCAATTCTAAGTGTCATCATACTTTTTCATTCCAGTCGAAGAGTGCTCTTATTTCCATCACATTATGTTCTTGTTACTCATCGAGTCAATGCTACCAAGTCAGTTGTCATGCCTCATCATGTTCAAGGGAAGTTTCACTTCAAACCATCCATATGCAATATTACTAGTTTACATTTCTTGTGCCAGTCCATACTCATTCGATTCACCATATTATACCACTTTTGTGTGTCATTTTTGTGCCGATGATGGGGCATACATCATGGCCCTCCTTCAACGATTCTTTTCATGTCGAATCCAACACATTATCTAGTAATTAAACTTATAAACCAGTTATTACCTTGGGACCTGCATGCCTCAATGACAGGCCTCCACACTTCTGACAGTTGGTTTACATCATTGATCTATGATCAGATTATTCCATGACATTCGACCTCAACTCATTATTCACATTAGTTGTAATGTACTAGGGTACCTTGGGAGTCATTGTCATCATTGGTGATTTCCCTCACACTTGTTAACAGTTGTGGTACTTGTTAAGTGTCGCAAGTGTTACAAAGTGATGTATGCACCTTGTTAAGTGTTGCATGCACTTTTGCAAGTGTGGTATTCACCTTACCTAGTGTCACATTCAATTTTATAAGTTTCTCAACCCATTTACACCATGAAAGATATTTTCTATGACCCCTAAGTCATATTGGAGGAAGAAACCCATCATTTAAAGGCCAAAAACACACCTTTTTCTTGGAAAATCGACCTTTGTTTGAGCATTTATGAAGGGTGGAACCCCCTAGCCATGTTGGGGGAGTGCCACTTCATGTAATGGTGCACCCCTTTCCATGTTAGGGGAGAACCACTTTATAGGATGGTTCCCTGTGTTCAACTCTAAGGGAGCACCAGTCTTGTTAGAGGGAATAATGGGATCCTCCACCTCTTTCTAAGGGCTAGATCTCTTGGGATGAGGTTGGTTTTGTTTGACCCCTATGTTATGGATTGATATTAGGATCTGATCCTAAACTTAAGGATCCATATCCTCAACCATTTCCATCATTTTCTCATGGTGGTTGTGCCTCTCAGGCCTATATATTGAAGGTATTTCCAAGGTGAAGGGGGGAACAATACAAGTATCAAACCTTTGATCTTGGGAGAAGCATTTTCATTTTGATGTCAATATTCATGAAAGGGTTGGAGGAGGAGAGATTAGAGAAGTGTTGCAACATCATACATGGTTTGTAAGTGCCTCTTTTTGGCTTTCCAATTAATAATTAACATGGACTATTCCCTTCAAGTTTATGTCTTTTACATTTTCTTGTTTATTGTCATTTCAGTCTTCATAGATAGATCTGTTTTATATAATCATCTAGAATAGGAGGAAGTGTTCCTTTGCTATTATTTGCAAGGTTTCAGCCGCATTGAGGAGCTTGGAGATCAAGCACTAGCACTGGAGCAACAAGGATGAACATCACAATAAGGTACACCACATCATTCTTCTTCTCTCTCGCTTGATTGTTTTAGTTAGATCTATAGGGAAAATAGTAACCACTTTCTCTCTTCTATCTTTGAACCAAAGATAGGGTTCTTGGTTCAAAGGGGAGCTTATCTTGTCTGCAGGGTAATATTTCTCACAACAGCATCATCCGGTCACTTGGTTGCAGGTGTGCCAATTGGCCAAGGAAGCAAAGAGCATTCTTCAGGCCCTACCTTTGCGCACTACATTTCCCAGTCGTCCTTGCCTAGGGACTACTTTAGCTCCAACACAAATGTTGAAATTCCAAAAGGTATCTCCAGCAGAAATGTCAAAATGTCACAAGAAAGGACTTTGCTATTAATGTGATGAAAACTATTCGTCGAGCCATAAATGTCGTGAACAAAAGTTACTCCATATTGATGCATCAACTTCCACTTCCTCTGAAGACATCCCATTAGATGAAACTCCTAACAAAGAGGACACCCAACCAAGTGTCCACCTCGAAGATTCAGTTGCAAACCCTGTGTAACCAGAGGACCTATCATATCTCTTCATGCCCTCTTAGGTATTCTGGCCCCACAAACATTGAAGATCAAGGGCTACATCAAACGTAGGCCAGTCGTGGTGTTTATTGATAGTGGTAGCACCCATAATTTTATTCACCGCAGGCTTGCTGAGGAGATCCATTGCTTTGTCCGTCCAGTTTCTAATTTTCAAATCCTCATAGATAATGGTGGTGCGATGAAGTGTGGGGGCCATTGTGAGCATGCCAAAATCCAAATGGGTGATTATCATTTGAAAACTCACATTTTCTCTATTTCCATGGGTGGTTGTGATATTGTATTGGGTGTGGAATGGCTTCGCACCCTAGGACTTATTACAATGGACTACCAAGATTTATATATGAGCTTCACCCAAGAGTCTGACAGCTATACCCTAACCCATCCAGGTTACCAATCCAGGTTACCAATCAGGCCTCTCCTGAAGTCCCTCCTAGCCTGCAATTAATATTGGACAAGTACCCTAGGGTCTTTAGGGTTCCAACAGACTTACCTCCCTCCAGAGGTGAGCATGATCATAGCATCCCTCTCCTTCTGGGAATTCAATCCCCCAATGTACGTCCCTACAAGTATCCATTTTCTCAAAAAAATGAAATAAAAAACATAGTACATGAATTACTAGAGGAGGGGGTAGTTCTCCCAAGTACCAACCCATATTTGTCCCCAGTGGTGATGGTCTTAAATAAAGAAGGTTCTTGGTGCATGTGTCTAGATTTTCGTTCCCTGAATAAATTGACCATCAAGGATAAGTTTCCCATTCCTGTCATTGATGATCTATTGGATGAACTCCAGGGTGCATGTTTCTTCACAAAATTAGACATTTGCTTAGGCTATCACCATATATGAATGAAGGAGGTCGATATTCTGAAGATTGCTTTTAGAAATCATGAAGGACATTATGAATTCTTGGTGATGCCTTTTGGCCTTTGAAATGCCCGATCCACCTTCCAAAGTCTCATGAATAAAATATTGAAACCTTAGCTTCAAAAACTTGTCTTGGTTTTCTTTGATGAAATCCTCATTTACAGCCATACTTGGGATACCCACCTTCTCCATGTGGAGAAAGTCCTTCTCTTTCTACAAGAAAAGCAATTGTTTGTCAAAAAGGCCAAATGTTGTTTTGGGTCCAGCAAAGTGGAATGCTTGGGACACATTGTGGGTCAAGATAGGGTAAGAGTGGACCCCAAGAAGATATAAGCTATGCAGGATTGGTCATGACCCATGACCTTAAAGTGCCTCTTGGTTTTTCTTGGTCTTACAAGATATTACAAGAAGTTTGTACATCATTATATAAAAATTGCTAAGCCCTTCACCGAGCTTCTTAAGAAGAATGAATTTCATTGGACACATGTCGTTGAGCAAGCCTTAAGATATTTAAAGTAGGCCATGTGCACTACTCCATTCTTAGCATCTCCTAACTATAGATTTTAACCTTGTACAATATTTGTTGCAAACAGATTTTCAGTAAAAGAACAGAAAAGATATAATGGAAAATACAAACATTACACAAAGATTTTTCCCCTGGAAACCCAAACTGGGAAAACCAGCATATTATATATTCATTCATAGTGATACATTGT
Organism: Picea abies; assembly: GCA_900067695.1. Lineage (NCBI taxonomy): Eukaryota > Viridiplantae > Streptophyta > Pinopsida > Pinales > Pinaceae > Picea > Picea abies. The sequence continues at coordinate 7,333 of CBVK0100635331.1, read as the reverse complement.
TTACAATGCAATATACATATAGGAGCCAGCGGCATACAAAACCCTAACCCAATGACCTGTATTAGTCAACAACCCTAATTCTTTAACCGAAAATAGAAAACCATCGGCAAAGAAACCATGTGCAGAAAAACCACCTAAATATCTGACACATTTTTCGAGGAAAAAAAAATTGCTCGGGGGCGCTGCCCCCAAACCCCCACGCGAGGGGCATTCGCCCCCCTCAACCCCCCCTGTCGCAATCACTTATACACTACTACTCGTGCAAAGAATATAGCACTAACTTCAACAAAAATTGTGTGGTAGAATAGAATGCTTCCACCATTGGTATTAGCACAGTGCTCACACATGATGGTCGACCTCTGGCCTTTACTAGCTAGGCGTTGAGTGGTCGTAATTTAGGCATATATACGTATGAAAAATAAATGATGAACATTCTCCATGCGGTGCACATGTGGCAGCCATATCTTTTGGGATGTCATTTTCAGATCAAAACATATCACCATAGTCTGAAGTATTTTTTAGAGAAACAATAATCCTCCCCAGAGCAGAACAAGTGGCTGATCAAAATGTTGGGTTATGATTATGAAATCATATATAAAAAGGACAAAGACAATGTAGTGGTGGATGCCTTGTCATGACAACATGAAGAGGATGGCTCCCTCTTTTCCTTATCCTTACTTGTTCTAGATTGGATTGAGGAAGTATGAAAAGAGTGGCTAACACGCCTGACTATGTCTAGGCTAATGCATCAACTTCAAGAAGACCCTAATCCTCCTGTCGGATACACTTGACAAGAAAATATTCTCAGGTATAAGGATTGCCTAGTTTTTTTACCATCTTCATCCCTCAAGCCGAGGCTCTTAAATGAGTTTCACTCATCTTCTATTGCAGGACACTCTTGCTTCCAAAATACCTATGCTTGTGCTCGTTGTTCTTTTTTCTAGGAAGGTGTGAAGAAGGACATCCTTCTCTTTGTCATTGAATTTTAGGTGTGCCAACGCAATAAAGGTGAAACCATCAAGTCTCCAGGAGCTCTACAATCCCTACCCATTCCATCTTCTATGTGGATGAGCATCTCTATGGACTTTATAATGGGCCTCCCCAAAGTTGGGAACAAGTCAGTCATCATGGTGGTGGTTGATCGCCTCTCCAAGTATTCTCATTTTTGTGCATTACCCCACCCTTTCACACCTACATTGGTAGTGCAAGTTTTCCTTGATCATATTTTCAAGTTGGATGGCATGCCCACCTCTATTGTGTCTAATCGTGACTCAAATTTCACCAACACATTCTAGCAAGAGTTGTTTAAATTGCAGGGAACCCAACTGAACATGAGCACTAACTATCACCCCCAATCTGACGGGGAAACAAAAGTGGTCAAAAAATGTTTGGAAACCTACGTGCGATGTTTTTCTTCTAAAAAACAACACCATTGAGTGAAATGGCTTCCCTTGGCAGAGTGGTGGTACAATACTTTATATCATACGACCACTAAAATGACACCATATGAAGCAATGTATGGCCAACGACCACCTACAGTCACTACATATCTTCTAGGCAAATCAAAGGTCCACTCTACTGAAAAAATGTTGCAAGGTAGAACAACCACCCTCTCAGCTCTGAAGAACAACCTCCACGTGACTCAAAATTTCATGAAGCAACAAGAGGACCAACATCCTTCAGAACAAGATTTTCAAGAAGGTGATTAGGTGTTTCTCAAACTCCAACCTTACAAACAAACATCTCTCAAATCCTAGGGACATCACAAGTTGGCACCCAAATTTTATGGCCCCTATCAGATCATCAAGCGTATTGGTTCAGTGGACTACAAATTGGCCCTTCCAGCTACTTCCAAAATCCATCCAGTGTTCCATGTTTCATGTTTAAAGAAAGTGGTGGGAAAACATTGCAGGGTCCAAACCATCCTTCCTTAATTAGATTAAGAAGGTTATCTTTGAATCCAACCAGAAGTCATCTTCAATGCACATGAACGTCAGTTGCATGGAAGAACTATAAAGGAAGTGTTGATCAAGTGGAAGGACACATCACCAAAGGATGTGACTTGGGAACCATCAGCCATACTCCACCAGTTTCTGCATCTTGAACCTTGAGGACAAGGCCACTTTTAAAGGATGAGGGCATGTTAAGATCCAATAATAAACCCTCTTTGTGGGTCATTAGTTAGTATGATATATCTTCTATGTAATAAAGGTTGGAATTAGTTAATAAGGCCTACTAAATAAAGGAGGATAAGTCAATGTAAGAAGACCTTATAGAAGCTTCCGCTTCTAGAAATATATTCCTCTAGAAGTTTCCTTAGAAGATAGAAATGATATAAATAAGAGTAGGAGGTATTGGATAGCTTGTCTTGAGAATTATTTTAATAGAGTGCTACTCTATTGGAGGTTTCCCCCTCGAAGAGGCAAGTGAACATTTTTTCCTATCAACAAAGGTATTATTTTGGTGTTGTTGTTTCATCTATTGTGTTGTTCTATTGTTATTCTCTATAATATTTATGTTTTGGCTATTATAATAGACCTAGTACCTTACAAATGCTCTTTATGTCATGTGCATTGAGCGCTTTCCTAGGGGGGTCCTGGGGGGGGGAGGATTTCCCCCCTGGTTACACGGAGCATTCAGGGAAGTGCCCCGAAATGTTTTTTTGGGCAAATTTTAATATTTTAGCATTTTTGTTATTTTTAGTAGTTTTGTTATTTTTATCGGTTTTCTAAATCAATCCTAGATTAAGGGATTAGGATTTTGATAGTTGCAGAATACCTAATTTTTTTTATATATTATATTGTGAATGGTGAAATTAATACAGAGAAGAGTTGAGAGGTGTGATACGAAGGAAGGTTGGTTTTCTCATGGTTAAGGGTTTCCAGCGTAAATCTTTGTGTACTATGTGTATGAGCCATTGATTAATTTTTGTATTGCTTAGAATTTGTATGCATTGCTTTACTTCATGGTTTTAAAGCTTACATGTAGTATTAGAGCACATTTTTGGCTTCAAGGGGACGCCTTTGTTGCTGAGGGTTTGGCTCGGTCTTGATAGATCAAGTTTATCTTGGGTCTATGATAAAATTGGGTTCAATGGGAGCTTTGCAGTGACGATTCGTGTGTTGAAAGATAATGGCAAATAGTTCTAGAATCGAGATTGAGAATTTCAACGGTAAAAAAATTGAGCTATGGAAGTTCAACATGTAGGACCTTCTTGTGACAAATAATAATGGATCGATGTGGATCCTAGTACACAACGTAATGGTACACAACCTATTGGTACACAAACAACTTGTACACAATCTACTAGTGCATAAACTACTAGCACTCAATCTACTGGTATGACGAAAGAAGATTGGAAGAAGATGGATATAAAAGAAAGGAGTACGATTCGAATCTACCTGGTTGATTCAGTGTTATTGAATGTGTCGGGAGAATATACAGCCAAGGAACTATGGGAAAATTTAGGGAATTTGTATCAGTCAAAGTCCTTGGTAAACAAGTTGTTTCCTCGAAAGAAGTTGTATCATCTTAGGATGGAAGACAGAGATTATGTGACAAAGCATTTAAATTCCTTCAGTACTCTGATAAGTCAACTTGGATCTATTAATATTACACTTGCAGAAGAAGATAAGTGTATTACTTTGTTATTTTCTTTTCTAGACTCCCATTTGTAGTAATTAGTAGTACTACTCAATCTGCATTGAAGTATGAGGATGTATTTTCATCCTTGTTATTAGAAGAGATGAGGAGGAAAAGCATGGAAAATCATAGCACATATGCTTTATTTGTAATAGGTCATCCCAAATATAGGGATACAAATAAGTATTCAAGGGGGTGGGGGGGATCTAAATATAAAGGTAGGTCTAAATCCCTAGGAAAATCTTTGAGGAAATACTGGAAATGTGGTAAAGATTGAAATTATAAGAAAGATTGAAGGTCTAAGAAAGTTGATAAAGCAAAGGGATATGATGATGCCTCTTCCACAGAGGCAAAAACCTCCACAAAAGAAGGAGGTGATTTTTACCTGGCATCTACAGGTACACACATAAATTGTGATGTATTGTTGATCGACTCAGGTGCATCATTTCATGTGACTCATGATAGGGAGTGGTTCGGTGAATATGAAAATTATGATGGTTGAGATGTCTTCCTAGGAGATGACTCGATAGCCAAAATCATGGGAAGTGGAAGGTTTAAGTTGTTGCATAAAGATGGAAGGATTAGAACTCTCCCTGGAGTTCTGCACATTCTAGATCAATACAAGAGCCTAATATCTATAAGTAAGTTGGATGATGCAGGTGTGGATACTTTATTGGGAAAGGGAAGTTGCAAGATGGTATGATGAGCAATGGTGTTGATGAGGGGAGTTCAGTGTGGAACTCTAGACAATTTATTGGGAAGAATTTATACTGATGGGTGTAACATGTCTATTGTCCCTTAGCAGAGAAATAAAGAAGATATGATCCATACTGGCCCTAGAAATAAGACCATGTTGTGGCATCAAAGACTGGGACATATTGGAGAAAAGGGCCTTTGAACACTACATGGTAAAGGTATGGTTGAAGGTATGTCTAATGCACCCTGGATTTTGAGGTATGTGAACATTTCATATATGGTAAACAAAATCAAGTAAAATTCCAATTTGGTGCTACAAGAGAATAGGGGATCTTAGAGTTGAAACACAATGATGTGTTTGGAGTTGTTCTTATTCCATCACTAGATAAATATGTGTATTATATTTCATTCATAGATGATTTCTCAAGGAACACATGAATTTATTTCCTTAATTAGAAATATGAGGTATTTGATCATTTTAAAGAGTTAAAGGCTTTGGTAGAAAATCAAACAGAGAAGAAAATAAAGGTGTTGAGGACAAATAATGGTGGAGAATTATGTGGGAATAAATTTGAAGAGTTATGTAAGAAGTGCAGTATAGCAAGGAAAAATACTACTCCATACACACCTCAATAGAATGGTGTTTTAGAAAGGATGAACAAGACGTTGATGGAAAAATCAAGGAGCATGCTCGGTGGTGTAGGGTTAGGATAGGAAGTTTGAGCATAGGTGGTGGGTACTGCATGTTACCTGGTAAATATATCACCCTCATCATCGTTGGTGGAAAAAACTCTACATGAGGTATGGACTGGCAAGAAACCCTCTCTTGAACATATTAGAGTGTTTGGTTTTGATTTTTATTTACATGTTCCATAGGAAAATAGAAGTTGGATAACAAAGCTGAAAAGTTTGTCTTTATTGGTTATAAAGATGGTATGAAAGGTTATAAGCTTTGGAACCTAGAAACTAAGAATATTATTTATAGTCAGGATGTTGTTTTCAGAGAGGTTAAATATGTTCCCAAATAAGAATTCCTACCAAGGCAAGAAGAACTTGAGCAAATATAGTTTGAGTTGGATGATGCAAAATATGAATCAACGGAAGAATATGAATCAGAAGAAGAAGAACCTCATACTCCAGTATTGAGGAGATAAATGAGGGAAAGAACACAACTAGAAAGGTGTATTCCACCTAATTTTCATGCTCATTTTTCTTTATCTGTTACTGATGATGATCCCAGAACTGTCAAGGAAGCAGTGAATTCAGAGGATAGTAAACTCTGAAAGAAGGCCATGGTTGAAGAGATGGATGCCTTGGATAAGAATGAGGCATGGGATCTAGTTGAGTTTCCAACTAGAAGAAAGGCCATTGGTAGCAAATGGGTGTTTAAGAAGAAGTTGAATGCAGAAGTCAAAGTGGAAAAATACAAAGCTCAATTAGTAGCAAAAGGTTATTCCCACGTGGAGGGAATTGACTTTGGTGAAATTTTTTCTTATGTTGCCAAGTTAACTTCTATTATATTTCATTTATCTATTGTTGTTTCTTTTGATTTTGAAGTAGAACATATGGATGTGAAGACAACATTCCCACATGGGGATCTTGAAGAATAAATCTACATGAAGTAGCCAAAAGGCTTTGCAGTGAAAGGAAAGAAATAGTTGCTATGTAAGCTAAAGAAGTCACTATATGGTCTGAAGCAATCACCTAGGATGTGGTACCAAAAGTTTGATACATACATCCTTGGATTGGGATTTGTGAGAAGCGGGGTTGATCACTGTGTATATTCCAAGCAGGTTGGTAATCGCTTCATTTATGTAGTGTTCTATGTCAATGACATGTTGCTCGTAGGAAACAACATGGATGTAAACAAGGAGGTGAAGTCACAAATATCCTCCAAATTTGACATGAAGGATCTCGGGGCTACTAACTTCATTATGGGAATGGAGATTAAAAGAGGTCATACTAAAACAAAAATATGGTTGAATCAAAGAAAATATGTTTAGATTATATTATAGAGGTTTAATATACAGGAAAGTAAACTAGTCAAGGTTCCTAGTCCTTTAGGTGTAAAGTTATTTGTAGATCAGTGTCCCGAGACACAAGAAGAGGAAGAGGACATGTCCCATGTTCCATATGCTAGTGTAGCTAGAAGATTGATGTATGCAATGGTCTGTACTAGATCAAACATTGCATATATAGTGGGAGTTTTGAGTAGGTATATGTCAAAACTAGGGAAGGAGCATTAGATAGCAGTAAAAATGGTTTTCAGGCATTTCCGTGGAAATTCTAGTTATGGATTGTGCTACCAAGGAAGACTAGGATTGGACAAAGTGTTGGAAATACATGGGTTTGTTGACATAGACTGGGTTGGAGATATGGATCTCAGAAGATCTACAAGTGGGTATGTGTTTAACCCATTTGGAGGAGCAATCGGTTGGATGAGAAAATTATAGGCTATAGTGGCACTCTTAACTACAGAAGTTGAATACATGGCAGCCACTCATGCAAGCATGGAAGCGGTATGGTTATAGAGATTGTGTTCAGGTATTGGGTTGGTACAACAAGAAATAATGTTATATTATGATAGTCATAATACAATATTCTTGGAAAATAACCCAACTTAGCATTCAAAGGCAAAGCATATTGATGTTCAATATCACTTTGTGAGAGACGTGGTTGAAGACAAGAAGGTGTTGCATGAGAAGGTTGACACTTTGAAGAATGTTGCAGATTCATTGACAAATTATGTGAGCACCAAGAAGTTCTCTTGGTGTATATAAACAATGGGAATTACTACCCTGGATTGTTGACTATGTAATCATGTGACCCCCTATATGCAAATAAAAAAACAAGCGAAAGAATGTTGGGTAGGTGTTATATTATTTTCATGTGTGTGGGGGGGTGCGTAATATTTGACGACTGCGTCTGACGATCCCTCCCTAGTAGTTATCTTTGTGTCATGTGCATCAAAATATTTCCTAGGAGGGTCCCAGGG
>CBVK0100635330.1:0-11387 GCA_900067695.1 Picea abies | reverse complement strand
AATTTTGAAAAGACATTTCAGGTAAGATGTGATGCAAGTGGAGTTGCAATAGGAGAAGTTATGAGTCAGGACAGTCAACCTGTTGCCTATTTCAGTGAGAAGTTGAATGATACTAATAGGAAATACTCCACGTATGACAAGGAGCTTTATTCCATAATTCAAGCCTTAAAGAAATGGAGGCATTATCTTGTACCACAAGAATTTGTCTTGTATAGTGATAACCAAGCTTTACAATTCATAACCAGACAAGAAAAATTGAATCAGAGGCATGCAAAATGGGTTGAATTTATGCAAAAATTTACTTTTTCCATAAAACATATTACTGGGAATGCTAACAAGTTTGTTGATGCATTAAGTAGGAGATGTTTCATTCTGCATGAATTCTAGGTGAAGACCTTGGGGTTTGAACACCTTAAGGATATGTATTGTGATGATACATATTTTAGGGAAGCATATGAAGCATGTATAAACCCTCTGTTGAGAGATAGAAGTCAATGGAAAGAGTACATGATTCAAGAAGGATTGTTATTCAGAGGAAATCAGTTGTGCATACCAAAATGTTCAATGAGGGACAATCTCCTAAAGGAGAAGCATAGTGGAGGATTGGATGGACATTTCATCCATGATAAAATGTTTGCATAGTTGAGAAGCTCATACTATTGGCCAGGTATGAGAAAAGAGGTGATAAATTTTGTGAACAGATGTAGAATCTACCAACATGCAAAGGGGAAAAGACAGAACATTGGATTGTATCAACCATTGGCAATACCAGAGAGGCCTTGGGATGCAATAAGCATGGATTTCATGTTGGGATTGTCAAGAACACAAAGGGTATTTGATTCCATATTTGTGGTAGTGGATAGGTTTTCAAAGATGGCACATTTCATCCCATGCCAGAAGACCAGTGATGCAACACATTTTGCAAATCATGTTTTCAAGGAAGTTGTGAGACTTCATCGCCTACCTAGGAGAATTGTCTCGGACAGAGACACAAAATTTGTTGGTCACTTTTGGAGGAAGTTGTGGAAGAAGATGGCGACATATTTTTCCTTCATATTAGCTTATCACCCTCAGAAAGATGGGTAGACTAAGGTGGTAAATAGAAGTTTGGGAAACTTATTGAGGAGTTTGGTCACTGAGCATCATAATCAGTGGGATCAGATTCTGCCCCAAGAAGAGTTTGCATACAATGACTCACCAAATAGGAGCACTAGAAAGATCCCATTCCAAATACTATATGGAATGCAACCAAGGGGAGTGTCTGAGTTGAGAGACTTAGAACAGGGTGAGATTATGAGTGTTGAAGTAGAAGATTTTGTTGTTGAAATGCAGAAACTTCATAGCCAGATCAGAGAACAGTTGCAGATTTCTAACCATAAATACAAGCACAGAGCTAATGAGCATCACAGGGAACTTCAATTTGAAGTAGGAGATCAGGTTTTGGCACATCTCAGGAAGGAAAGGTTCCCTAGGGGAACATATAACAAGCTAAAGATGAAGAAAATAGGACCCTGTAAAATCTTGAGAAAGTTTGATGCAAACGCCTATGAGATTGAGCTGTTAGATGGTGTGGGAATTTAGCCCATATTAAACGTTCCAAATCTGTATCCGTACAGGAGATATGACAAAGAGGGATCAGAATATTGAGAAAAGATTCAGTGGGAGAAACAGATGCCTGTGGCAGAAAAGCCACGGATGGAGAAAATTATGGATCAGAGGATTGGCAAGAAGACCAGAAGAAAAACCTATTTTGAATATCTGGTCAAATGGAAGGGACACCCAATCGAAGATGCCAGCTGGGAAAACAAAGTTTCCATCCAGAAATAGGGAAAATCAGTGTAGGATCTTGTGGACATGAGTCCATGAATTTTTGTCAAGGGGAGTATGATGCAGGAGCATCGTTGGCAAGCGTGCAGAGATAGGACCACTCAGCACGTGGGAGTTCTTCCAGAACTTCAACATTGGCAGTTGTATCCGATTTTGAAATCTGCCTTAACTCAACGTTGAAATGTATCTTTTGAAGCATGTTTGAACGAGTGCTAAAATTCACCCTTTGAGGCACGTTTTGAAAATCGCAAGCGGAGCAGGAGTTTTTACTACGGCTCTGGAATGTGACTAGTCTAAGATAGCGAGTAGATTAAGTCTTAGAGTAGATAAGTAGGTAGGGTAAACCCTAAAAATCCCTCTGATTTAAATAGAGGAATTGGTACACCCAGATAGGTTTAGCTACAATACAAAGAGAAGTTAATAGTAAGAGAACTGCAAGTTAGCAGAAAAATTGAATCTTTGAAAGCTATTGTAATTTGAATGTATCTGTAGCCATTTTGGCACTTGTGAATATGACTGAGAGAAATTTCATCCAACTGCATGGTGTGTGAACAACATTTAAGATTTCCTGGCATTTTTGTTTTTATGGTCAAGTGAATGAATCTCCATAGCAGAAAATGGAACTATGAATGTTTGTTTTTTTTTTAGTTTCAATTGTTTCTCTTCATTGGAATCTCTACAAGGTGTGAATTGAGTCAGGAAGGAACGCCAAGAAAGCAGGAGGAAAACCTTTATAAGAAATCCCTTGGATATGAGTTATCGAGATCCCTCAGACGCAAGGAGTGTGTGGGAAATCGAAGTCTGCACAAGGCAAAGCTCATGAGGAATAACACTTCAGATAAGTTTTATCGAGGTCCAGGAACCCCATTTCCTAGGAGGAGCAAAGGTCGGCACCTTCGGGGACTTAGAAAATCTTCTAATTCTGAGAGACTAAAATATCAGGAGGAAGAGAGTTATCTACCATTGGATCACGATGGATAATCAGCGATCGTCTGATTCGAGACAAGTGCGCAAGATTTAACGTTTCATATGTCCGGGAGGGAAAACCCATGGAGACATGAACGGACGATGGAAAGCTTTGAGGAGGAAAGTTGATACCCCACAATCCATTGGATCAAGTCAAGTTGTGAGGAGGATAATCGCAAGAGCCTTTCAACTCTCAAAGCTTAGGAGGGATAAGAGTCATCGATCCCAAATAGATCCGGACCATTGATCCATTTCATGATATAAGATATCATGAGTTGGAAGGAAAGAGGTCCTAGACTTCCAAAACCCTGAATCGCGAAATCGTGATTTGTGAGCACAAGATTAGGACCATTAGATCTTCAGAGGCTTAGAGTCATTGATCTGTAGTGAGGAAGTACATCGTGATTTCAGCAACCAGAAGGAGGAGCGAATGAACTTCGTGAAATGCGAAGTCACGAAACACGAAATGTCGAAGTGATCATAATCATCGACCAAGGGGAGACCTGGGCCGTAGATCTCACGTCATCGTGATTTAGGCATTCGTGACTTGGAGAAGTCAGATGCCTTGTATCGCAAAGTCCCGACATTGCGAATCAGGACATGCCTTTGTGATAAATCCGGTGGTCATAGGTGTATGGTCACACAAGTCGAGGAAGGGGAGGAACTAACCTTCGTTGGAAACCCCAGATTCACGAAACACGACGTGCCTCTTGGGATAATCCCATGGTCGTGCACATGGTCACGAGGAGTAGGGAGCTCGTGCCTAGTGTTGGTTTGCACGGGAAAAACATAGAAAAGGACCTGTGGACTTGGTGTTGAAGGTTCCATCTCAGAACTAGGAGAGTCATTTTGGATCTGGAATCATAGATCCTGATCGGGAGGTCGCACAACCCTTAAGAGGGATAGGGGGTCTGGACTAAGTGGTACCAGAGTTCATTTTATTCGTCTGTAGACTTAAGGAGAAGGAGAAGGACAAAATGAAGAGACAGAGAACTCAGAGTTGTACTCTGTGTGTGACAGAGAGTCAACATAATGCTGCCAAGGAGACGAGGAAAGGCACCTTTAGCCAACCATGTGGTAGAGAGGGAGATGCGAGAACTTCGCCCCAAATTGGAAATAATGGAAGAATCACAGAGAAGAGCACCTGATGCTGGAGGCATCAGTGATGCAGAAAGTGAAGAGGTTGAGGTTGAAGATGCTGCAGGAGAGGTTGTTGCATAAGAACACTTGTTGAGAGCAGTTTCCAGGTTGGGAGGCAGAGCTAAGATAGAAATTCCCATGTATGAGGGGAATCTATATGTTAAATAATTGTTGGATTGGATAAGATCCATGGATAAACACTTTGACTATGAAGATGTCAATGAGGAGAAGAAGGTGAAATAGGTAGTCACCAGGCTAAAATGGCATGTAGTGATGTGGTGGGATGAACTGCAGGCTGAGAGGAGAAGTAAAGGCAAGCATAGGATAAAAATTTGGGATAGGATGGTAGCCAAGATGAAGGCTAAGTTCATACCCAAGGACTACCAGATCAACCTATTCAAGAAGCTACAAAACATGAGACATAAAGGGATGACAGTTAAGGAGTAAAGAAAGGAATTCTATAGGTTGAACATTAGAACTGGACAAAGGGAGAGAGATGAAGAAAAAGTTTCTAGATATATAAATGGCATGAGATATGAAATCCAGGACTATCTCAACATGATGTTGGTCAAAACCGTGGACGATTCTTATCAATATTCACTGAAGGTAGAAGAGAAGCTGGCAAGAAAAAAAAAATAACGAGGAAGAGGTAAGAGTCTAGCCCCAACCAAAAACAAGGGGGTTACCCATGACAGAGCACACAAGTCTAAGGATGAATTTGAGAAACCACACAGACACTCAGAACGAGGAGGAAGTTCTATAGGAAGACAGAATGGTTGAAAGAACTCTTCTAGAGGAAGAGGCAGAGGAGGAGTAAGGTGTTATTCCTATGGAAAGATAGTGCACATGTCTTGGGAATGTCTCGAGAAGAAGAAGGAAGGAGGAGAAGCTCACATTTCAGAAGAACAGCGAAGAGATGTTGAAGTAGAAGAAGCAGAGGATGGAGCATCCCTAATGTTGAGAAAAATTCTCTTAAAACTAGAGGCAGACATTGAGAAGCCAGTGCAGAGAAACAATCTCTTCAGGACAACTTGCAATACTAAGGACAAATTATGCAAGGTGATCATTGATAGTGGGAGTATTGACAACCTAGTAGCCACAGAGATGGTGGAGAAATTGGAGCTGAAGACAACTGCACATCCAAGGCCATATAAAGTCTCATGGTTGCATAAAGGACACCAGGTAATGATTACTAAACAATTCTTGGTTGAAATTAAGTTAGGATGTTATAAAGATGAAATCCTATGTGATGTAATTCCCATAGATGTATGCCATATTCTGTTGGGAAGATCGTGGCAGTTTGACAGAAATGTCATTCACAATGGGTAGAAAAATACATATACATTGGAGAAGAATGGTAGAACACATATGTTGCTTCCAATAGAGGAGAAAAGAGTGAAAGAAGAAGGCACCGTATACATACTTCTCATGAGTGGGAAAGAACTCCTGAAATAATTCAAGGATGAACAAGAGATGCAATTTGTTGTGGTAAGGAAACCCAAGTTTATCCTTACAAGTACATCAATGGATGTTTTGCCTGAGGAAGTTCAGGAACTGTTGGATAATTTCACTGATATAGTGGTGGATGAGATACCAAACCCATTACCACCCATCAAGAGTATCAATCATCATATCGACTTGATACCAAGAGAAATTTTGTCAAACAAAGTAGTGTACATATTAACACCTCGATAGAATGAGGAGGTGAAGAACCAAGTCCAAGAGTTGCTAGATAAGGGTTTGGTTAGAGAGAGTTTGAGCCCATGTGCAGTACCAATTGTGTTGAGCCCAAAGAAAGATGGAGGATGGAGAATGTGCACAGACTCGAGAGCCATCAACAAGATCACCATCAGGTACAGATGTCCTTTACTGAGAATCAATTATTTAATGGATTGCTTAAGTGGAGAAAATCTATTTTCCAAGATAGATCTGAAAAGTGGATATCACCAGATCAGGATGAGAGAAGGTGATGAATGGAAAATGGCCTTTAAGACAAATGAGGTTCTGTATGAGTGGCTTGTTATGCCATTTGGATTAACGAATGCCTCAAGCACTTTTATGAGGCTGATGAATGAAATTATGAAATATTTCATTAGCATATTTGTGGTTGTATATCTAGACGATATATTGATCTTTAGAGGGACTAAAGGGGAACATTTGAGGCAACTAACACTAGTAATAAGGAGGCTACAGTAGGAGAAGTTTTTGATAAATCTGAAGAAGTCCTCTTTTATGAAAACATAACTCATTTATTTGGGTTTTTTGATCTCTTCAAATGAACTGAAGATGGATCCAGAGAAGGTTAAAGAGATCAGAGAATGGTCGTTAGAAAGGAGCATGTTCGAGGTGAGGATCTTTCATGGATTGGAGAGTTTCTATAAGAAGTTCATCAGATACTTCAGTGGGATTTGTGCACCAATGATGGATACAATGAAGAAAAGGCAAAAGTCATTCAAATGGACAAAGGAGGCCGAAAGGAGCTTCAATATACTGAAGGAGAAGATAACAGAACGACTGATTATGGTCTTGCCGAATTTTGAAAAGACATTTCAGGTAAGATGTGATGCAAGTGGAGTTGCAATAGGAGCAATTATTAGTCAGGACAATTGACCTATTTCCTATTTCAATGAGAAGTTGAATGAGACTAAGAGGAAATACTCCACATATGACAAGGATTTTTACGCCATAATTCAAGCCTTAAAGAAATGGAGGCATTATCTTGTCCCACAAGAATTTTTCTTGTACAACGATAACCAAGCTTTACAATTCATAACCAGACAAGAAAAATTGAATGAGAGGCATGCAAAATGGGCTGAATTTATGCAAAATTTTACTTTTGCCATAAAACATATTGTTGGGAATGCTAACAAGGTTGTTGATGTATTAAGCAGGAGATGTTTAATTCTGCATGAATTCCAGGTGAAGACCTTGGGGTTTGAACACCTTAAGGATATGTATTGTTATGATACAGATTTCAGGGGAGCATATGAAGCATGTATAAACCATGTGCTAAGACATAGAAGTCAGTGGACAAAGTACATGATTCAAGAAGGACTGTTATTCAGTGGAAATCAGTTGTGCATACCAAAATGTTCAATGAGGGACAATCTCTTGAAGGAGAAGCATAGTGGAGGATTGGTTGGACATTTTGGTCATGATAAAACATTTTCACAGTTGAGAAGTTCATACTATTGGCCATGTATGAGAACAGAGGCGATAAAGTTTGTGAACAGATGTAGAATCTACCAACATGCAAAGGGGAAAAGACAAAACACTGGATTGTATGAACCATTGGCAATAACAGAGAGGCCTTGAGATGCAATAAGCATGGATTTCGTGTTGGGGTTGCCAAGAACACAAAGGGGATTTGATTCCATATTTGTGGTAGTGTATAGTTTTTCAAAGATGGCACATTTCATCCCATGCCAGAAGACCAGTGATGCAACACATTTTGCAAATCTGTTTTTCAAGGAAGTTGTGAGACTTCACGGCCTACCTAGGAGCATTGTCTCGGATAGAGACACAAAATTTGTTGCTCACTTTTGGAGGATGTTGTGGAAGAATATGGGGATATATTTTTCCTTCATCTCATCTTATCACCCTCAGACAGATGGGAAAACTGAGGTGGTAAATAGAAGTTTGGAAAACTTATTGATGAGTTTGGTCACTAAGCATCATAATCAGTGGGATCAGACTCTGCCCCAAGTAGATTTTGCATACAATGAATCGTCAAACAGGAGCACTGGAAAGAGCCCATTCCAAATACTATATGGAATACAACCAAGGGGAGTGTTTGAGTTGAGAGACTTAGAACAGGGTGAGATCAAGAGTGTTGGAGCAGAATATTTTGCTGCAGAAATGCAGAAACTCCATAGCCAGATCAGAGAACAATTGCAAAGTTATAACCAGAAGTACAAGCATGGAGTTGATTAGCATCACAGGGAACTTCAATTGGAAGTAGGAGATCAGGTTTTGGCACATCTCAGGAAGGAAAGGTTCCCTAGGGGAACATATAACAAGCTAAAGATAAAGAAAATAGGACCTTGTAAAATATTGAGAAAGTTTGATGCAAATGCCTATGAGATTGAGCTACCAGATGGTGTGGATATTTCTCCCATATTCAACATTTCAGACCTGTATCCTTACAGGAGATATGACACAGAGGGATCAGAAGATCGATAAAATATTCAATGCGAGAAACGGATTCTTATGGCAGAAAATCCATAGATGGAGAAAATTGTGGATTAGAGGATTGGCAAGAATACCATAATAAAAACCTATTTTGAATATATGATCAAATGGAAGGGACACCCAATCGAAGATGTCAGTTGGGAAAATAGAAATTCCATCCAGAAATAGGGAAAATCAGTGCAGGAGCTCATGGATATGAGTCCATGAATTTTTGTCAAGGGGAGTATGATGCAGGAGCATCATTGGGAAGAGTGCAGAGATAGGACCACTCAGCACGTGGTATTTCTTCCAGAACTTCAACGTTGGCAGTTGCATCTGATTTTGAAATACGCCTTAACTCATCGTTGGAATGTATCTTTTGAAGAATGCTTGAACCAGTGTTGAAATCCACCCTTTGAGGCACGTTTTGAAAATCGCAAGCGGAGGAGGAGTTTTCGCTATGGCTCTGGAATGCGACTAGTCTAATATAGCCAGTAGATTAAGTCTTAGAGTATATAAGTAGGTAGGGGAAACCCTAAAAATACCTCTGAGTTAAATAAAGGATTGGTACGCCTAGATAGGGTTAGCTACAATATAGAGAGAAGTTAGTTGTAAGAGAACTACAAATTAGCAGAAAAATCAAAGCTTTGAAAGCTATTGTAATTTGAATGTATCTATAGCCATTTTGGCACTTGTGAATATGACAAAGGGAAATTTGATCCAACTGCATGGTGTGTTAACAATGTTCAATATTTCTTGTCATTTCTGTTTTTATGGGCAAGTAAATGAATATCCATAGGAGAAAATGGAACCATGAATGTTAGTTTTCTTTTTAGTTTAAATTGTTTCTCCTTGTTGGAATCTCTGCAAGGTGTGCATCGAGCCAAGGAGGAATGCTAGGAAAGAAGGAGGAATTCCTGTGTAATAAATCTCTTGGATCTGAGTTATCCAGATCCCTCAGATGCAAGGAGTGCATGGGAAATTGAAGTCTTCACAAGGTAAATCTCAGGAGGAATAACACTTCGGATAAGTGTTATTGAGGTCTAGGAACCCCATTTCCTAGGAGGAGCAAAGGTCAACACCTTCGGGGACTTATAAAATAGTCTAAGTCTGAGAGAATAAAAGATCAGGAGGAAGAGCGTTATTGACCGTTGGATCATGATGGAGAATCAGTGGTCGTCTGATTCAAGACAAGTGCACAAGATTTAATATTGCATATGTCCAGGAGGGAAAACCCACGAAGACCTGAACGGACGGTGGAAAGCTTCAAGGAGGAATGTCAATACCCTGCAAGTCGTTGGATCAATTCAAGCCGTGAGGAGGATAATGGCAAGAGCCTTTCTGCTCTCAAAGCTCGGGAGGGATAATATTCGTCGATCCCAAATAGATTTGGACCGTTGATCCATTTCATGATATCAGATATCACGAGTTGGAAGGACAGAGGTCTTGGACTTCCAGAACTCTGAATCGCAAAATCACGATTCACTAACACAAGATCGGGACCGCCAGATCTTCGAAGGCTTAGATTCGTTGATCTCCAGCGAGGAAGTACATCATGATTTCGATGAACAAGAGGAGGAGCAAATGAGCTTCATGAAATGTGAAGTCGCTAAACATGAAACACTGAAGTGATCGTATTCGTCGGCCAAGGGGAGACCTAGGATGTAGATATCGCGTCATCACGAATTTGACGTTTGTGTCTTGGAGAAGTCAGACGCCTTATATCGCAAATTCCTGACATTGCGAATCATGACACGCCTTTGTGATAAAGTCAATGGTCATGGGCATGTGGTCACACGAGCGGAGAAAGGGGAGGAACTAACCTCCATTGGAAACCCCGGAGTCACAAAACATGATGCGCTTCTTGGGCTAAGCTTGTGATCGTGCTTGCGGCCATGAGGAGTATGGGGTTTGTGCCTAGTGTTGGTTTGTGTAGGCAAAACACAGATAAGAACCTGTGGACTTGGTGTTGAAGGTTCCATCTCGGAACTAGGAGATTCATTTTGGCTCTGGAATCAGAGATTCTGACTGAGAGGTCATGTATCCCTTAGGAGGGATAGGGGGTCTGCACCATTTATGGTACAATTTGTTTACATATTGAGGTGCAGGTTGATGCATGGTTGATGCATGATTCAGGTTATTGTCACATGTTGTTTGGTGCAGGTTGATTGGTATAGGTTTACAACAATATATCTCCCAACGATAGTGTGGCAATGGTCCCATCATTCTACTTATACGTCAGGGTGGTTGGACAGGGAAAGGATAGGTGGTTGTAGCCACCATCTGGTTGTAGATGGAGAACCTAGGGGGTTGTATCCTCCTTCTAGTTGTAGCTTGAGAATTGGGGAGTTGGAGCTTCCCTTAATTTTTAGCATGAGAAACTAGGCGGTTGGAGCCTCCTTCCAGTTGCAGATGGAAAACAAAGGAAGTTGGCGCTTCCAATGAATGTAATTCTTAAATATATATAAGAAAAAACATTATGTGGTTTTCTCTCACTTTGGGTTTCCACGTAAAAACACTGGTGTAATGTGTATGTGTATGATTCCTCATTTGTTCATTGCTTATTTACTCTGAAACTATTGGATGATAATGATACATTGATATAACACTTGCATATTGTGGTTAAAAAGAATTGACTTGTTCTATTACTGATTCACCCCCCCTCTTAGTAATCCAACAATTGGTATCAGAGTAGGTTCCTTGAGGAAACAGTTTTACCACTAGAAGGATATCATGGATTATTCTGAGAATGGAGTACCCCTGTTTAATGGTCAAAATGGTTTAAATTATGAGATGTGGAGCATAAGGAAGAAAGTATTTCTACAGGCATAGGGGCATTATATTTGTCTATCAATCATTATAGGATATGATAGTTCAAAAAGGTAAAATACTGCAGCCAAGAAGAAATTGAAGAAGATTAACAAAATAGCAATGGATTTCATCTAGGAAGGATTACCTAATCCGGTAAGAGAAAAGGTTGTTAAATTTTCATCATCCAAAGAACTTTGGGATAAGTTACATGTCATATATTCTTCACCCATCACAGATTTAGAAAATGCCAAAGAAGATGCAGATACAGAAAAAGAAGAAAGATGCTCATCATGTCAGACAGATTCAGAAGAGGAAGAGTATGAAGAAGCAGAAGTTGATTACAGAGAAAAATTGATCAGTGCAATTGAACATATAAAGAAATAAAGAGAAGAAAACAAGACATAAAAGAAAGAATTGATGAATAAAAAGGAAATTTTTCAAGGTTCTGAAAAAGATCAGCAGGTCATCAAGAA
>CBVK0100635329.1:0-11387 GCA_900067695.1 Picea abies | reverse complement strand
ATTCATTCAAGTTATTTAATAAATAAAATATTTATTCTTATATATATATTGATTGAGAAAATGAAATAAATATTTTTTGTTCAGTTAATTTGTGAAAAGTGAAAAAATGTCCAAATTTTTGTGACACTAATTCACCCCCCACCCCCCTCTCAGTGTCAAGTACCAATTTTCATCACTTAATAAGTTTATTACTCCTTTAATCACTATTTGGATTGCACCTGTAATGGCTCTTCCCCCCCCAAAAAAGGAAAAATTGTGAGATTCCTTCCTTCATATTTCTTCTACTTCAACCAATAGCTTTGACCTCCTTATGGATTCCTCATTTTTCTACATATTTTGTTTAATAAATCTATTTTCCTTCCTTAATGTCAAATTCATACCTTAAAATTTCATACTTTCATGAACAAGGCTGCATTTCTTTTCAACTTTGACCCGATGTTGGAAAGGGCTTTACAAGCATTATCTATGGTTGGCCTGCATTCCTTAAAATGTTTAATCATGTTATGTTAAGATACTCTGTTCTCTTCTCTAAGATGATTAATCAGGTCTTGAGCCTCTTTTATTGTATTTATTTTCCCCTTGAGTGGCCATGTTGCAGATGTAAGACAAAAAAATGAAACTAGTAAAGGCAGATAGGTTTTAAAGGATAAAAATTTTCAGTAAAATTTGCACAACAAGCAACAATGATAAGGTTTACTCTATTGTCAAAGGGTTTACCATAGGGAAGAGCTGAATCCCGAAGTGGTATTTGGTATACACAAGGCTTAACCTTTTAGCACTTGCACAAAAAAAACAGAGTATGTGTAGCACACTGTAAGGTATTTGCGTAGTGGGTGGAGTAATTTAATTTTGATGTAGAGCAGAGGTATGATCGCTGGAGGAGGATGTTGTGCAATGAGAAATCAGTGATAAAATACAAATGTAATTTGAGAAAATCAGATTTTGATAGAGATAGGTTTGTTTGGGATGACAAGACACTTTGGTTAGTTCCTAGGTACTTGTGCAACGTATTTACACAACATGTGCAACTTTCTACAGTTTAGGTACAAAAACGACTCCATAGGTAGTAAAAATTCCATAATGATGTTT
This sequence comes from Picea abies, assembly GCA_900067695.1. NCBI lineage: Eukaryota > Viridiplantae > Streptophyta > Pinopsida > Pinales > Pinaceae > Picea > Picea abies. The sequence goes on along the minus strand of CBVK0100635329.1, from coordinate 10,298 downwards.
GATGACCCAATTACCTTGACAAAATTTTATGAGACACAACTCTTTTAAAGGAACATAACACGCAATGACTCAAATTGAAATGCATTGGTCTTCTCAAGATCAAGGTATGACTTTACAAACTTTGAACAAACTCCCAACTTTACTCATAAATAAAGATGCTAGCATTTGGCTCCAATGGGGATGTTATCCTACTCGTGAGGTAGAAAAGAACAATAGACGAGGTGACTTATGAATTTTTATGATCCAAAACCCTATCTTCAACTTGTTTCAATCCTCAACCAAGAAAACTACAAATTGAAAACTGAAGTTGAAAATGCAAACTGTTGAAAGAGATGCTCAAAATACCAAGCTTATTCAAACTGCTACCTACACTAAGCTAATATCTGAGCTATTTGATTAGGTGAAATAAAAAATCTATTGAAACCATACAAGTGTATTTTCCACAGGTTTAATTCCTTGCGTATCTTTGATCAACAATGAAAGAGAAAACCTTCTCAATGGAAACTCATCGAAAAACTTCGAAACAAATTCAATGTTGACAAAATTTAAAAACTTAGGCCAATTTGTTGACTCCAAACATGCTGCAAAAGGATCTTGAAAAGAAAGAAAACTTATTTCAGGATATTGCACAAGACTATCATCCTGTATTATCCCTCCAACTACATTCCTGCTTCCATAAATCTCAAATTGATGGCTGTCATGAAAAGGCTGAAGATATGTATTAAATTGATACAATGAAACCCCTGCTAGTAAGGAGGACAAGGCTGATTTGGACAACAAATCATCATCATATACATTTTCATATTCATCCTTGACCAATGGTTATAATTTTGAACTAATAAAACCTTCCATATAACAAGCAACAAGGTCATCAAACACATGGGAAGATTGTTGCAATTTCTTGTCGTTTTTTTCCAGTGAATTAATGTGATTTTGCATTAGCACACATTCCTATGCTCTAGTTATGATATTAAAATTTTCTTTCAACAATTTAAATGAAGTAAAGAATAAAGGAAAATAATTTCCTTCAACTGATTCGGTACTTTCTTCATATTCTTCTTTGTAACTATGATATGTAGGTTGATTGCTCTCATTAGACTGATGAAAATGAACATTTTCTGATAGAGAACATGCAGATGGATGTTCTATAAATTCAACGTCATAATCATCATCATATTCATAATATATAGGAAAATCAACAACCCCTAGGATGTCATCCATAAGGAAAATTGGGACAACAACTTGTTCCTCAACATGCTGCTCTGCACTTTCTGCAAAAGCATTAGCATTGAAAAATTCAAGAAAATTCATGGCATAATATACTCCTTGCTTGTGCTGGAAAGGATCAGAATGTAAATCAGATCCTTCTTTTTCAAGCCTAGCCTTATGTTTATACACTTCACCATCTTTCTCTGCATTTGAAACTTCATCCAAAATCTGATTTTGCAATGTCTTACATGCTTGAAGATTGTCTTAAACCTCTTGAGCATCATTGAACATATGCTTGAAGGTAGCATATCTCCTCTCCATCAGAAGAAAAGATAAGTTTGGATGGAAGGATGTTTCATAACATGACATAGAATTAACTTCTGAGGGTTTAATTCCCTTAGGCATCCTATAATGCATCCTATAATAAAAGATGAAAAATCTCTTACTGAATATAAAAATTGTTTCATTTCTCTCTCTCTCTTCATGCCATGAAACTTGACAACATGTTGATCCCATGACTTCCTCTCACCCCGGAATTTTAGAAAAGCATCCTTCAGTTCTTCCCAGGAGCTGATGGATTCAGGCTATAAGTATCTAAACCACTCTTTGGAATCTACTTGCAAAGATTGATAAAATGTTTTCATACACACATCATCATGCTCGACCTAAAAAAGATCAATGAAACGCTCAAAATATTGGACATATTTCTCAACTGTGAGGGTATCAGGTTCTCCATCAAAAATAGGTAGGTACTTATAATGCTTTGGAGGAAAATTATTATGCATGTGAGGTTAGTTTAAAGGTTTGTATCTCTTCTGAATATTGGAGGGTTTTGGATCAAGTACATGAGGTGAGGTATGAGTTGCGCTGGGAGGAAAAGATACTGATTGGTGGGAACAAAGAGCTTGTATTATAGGGCAATAAGTTGAGGGAGGATACGATGTGGCCCTTATCTGTTAGGTTGTCTTATAGCCACCCGTCTGATAGGGTGTAATGTCACTTCTCTTTTCACACTGGGGTATTTTGCCCAGTATGCTGGTGTATTAAATATCAAAATTAGGAAGGGTATAAATCTCTCTGTAGTTGTGTCCAAGGAAAATTTGTTCCCTATCTAGCTATTAGGAGTATGATTCTGATAATAACTCACTTCCCTCTTCTATTCTCTCCTCCAAGAGATGAGAGGATAGAATAACCATCTCTATCTCCAGACAACATCTCTAGAGTGATCTCTGTCACGTCAACACCAACATGTGTTTCAGGAAACACAATATACTCTATAGCTCTAATACGTATCTAATGAAAATAGTAACAATCTGAATTGAAGTCTTACCATTTTCACAAAATAAGGCAGGGAGGTGGTCCTTCCAATTCAAGAAGGCAAGGGTGCTCCTTGAGCTGGTGGGGTTCTCAACCTCTTATTGAAGGCTCTCCGATAAAGTATCTACGGCAGTCTAGAAGGAAAGGTTCTATTCTAGAAGGAAGAGGAATAAAGAAAAGAAGTGAAGAGAATAATATATTATATACAATCCATCTGAGAAGATATTATATTACTCTGGATCCGTTCAGATCAAAGTTCTTATCCAGAAAGCACTTCTCTCTCCAGAACCTTCTCTCTCTCAAGAAAAGTGTTAGAGATCAGGGATTAGAGAATAGAGGCCCATACATCCAAGCATTTGGCCCTCAGGAAATAGCAGTAAAAGGCTTATTGCACTTGCCTTCCTCACTATAGCTCTCTCCCTTCTCTCCTTGCTTCTTTTTTCTCTCTCCCTTTCTTGTTCGGCGGGCAGAAAAAATATGCTTTCTTCCTCCAAAACCTGAATAATTTGAGGCAGTGGGTTATCCAGTGAGTGATATAGGAGGGGCATGGATAGGTGCCAGTATTGGGAAACAAAAATTATTATCTAGAGTGGGATACCTTTTCTTATCCTTTTTGATTTCAAAAGGCTCATCAACTTGGCTATGGTCATAACATGGATCAGATCGAAGAGTTTGATCAAAATCAGTGATATAATGAGGAAATATATATACAACTTTAAGAGAAGTTTATATAAGTGGAAGATTCTCATGATCATCATTTGAATGTAGAAGGTAAAGAATTTTTTTTTTAGCATGTTCAAGAAAGGACAAAAGGTAATTAAAAACAAAAAATATCATGTCTTGGAAAAAAATCAACTTTAGGTACTTGTTTTTTCCCATGATTTCCTTTCATACCTCTGTCAATGGATCTCATCCTCCAATGGATTCTTTGAATCGAATTTGAAGCTTGATTGGAGTCTCTAGATGAATGGTATAGACACCTTGTGTTTGACCTCTGTTCACCATCAGAAGTCAAATCTGATCTTTTTCATTTTATCTTAGGGAATATTTCACCTTCGATTCCCCAGAAACGATGCCAAAATGTTAACACTCCATAAATTTCCCTGGATGTGGAGGAAAGTCACAGAGGTAACCACAAACCAACATACAGGCTGGAAGCTTGTCCTTCCAACCCAGAGAGGGTTCTCTCTTGTCATTTAGTCTCTCATAGAGAACTTTTCTTGATATAACAATGGCTAGGTTTTCCAAAATTTTGAGTGGATTCAATAAAGTGTTGTTGGCAAGGAGGAGAAGAATGATTTTTGGGCCAAATATTGAAAACAAATGAAACTGATGTCTAGTAGATAGAACCTCACAGAGGAACAGAGGATACATTTGGTGAATGAAACCTTCCATTTTATATTTTTTATAGAGGGTGAAAGAGGAAGAAAGAAACACATAACAACATCAGAGTATCATATAGATGAATTCTAACTCTTAAAAATCAATTTAAACAGAGGAAAAAATGAGATGAAAGAAGAGACACAAGAGATACATACAAATACAAGGAACAAACTGTCATCCCATCACCATTAGAATCTCTTTCATGAAGGTTCGAGAATTCTACATTTCATTCCATTCATATTCAAAGATTTACAATGAAGGTAAAAAATACTATAGTTCTACCAACTCGCCCCTGAACACTTTCAAAATGATCCAATATATATATGAAAAACCTCATTAAGATAAATAAGTTGAACTCCCTTGATATCCTATGATTTTGGATCTGATTACATAAAAAAGAAGACAATTTGTAAACTACTTGCTAAAAATAGCGAATTCGTTTTGCGGTAAAATAGGGGTCAAAGATAACATCATATCTCTCGAATAACAATAGATATTGCAAAATAGGGAGAGGTTTTGGTATAGGAACCCATGCTTCATAAAAAACTCTTCCATTTTTTGAAAATTCTTCCCCATATTCTCGAGATCCATGCCCAAAAATGATGACTAAAACAGAAAAATATTAAATGCTAAAATATGGAAAAATGGACCGTAAAGATTCATTTGAATATCTCAAAATATGACACCTATGTAAAACGTGAGAGAGGTTTTTGTTATTGAGATCATTTTTGAAAAAAAAATCTCTCGATTTTCCAAAATCCTCTCCATTTGTTCGGAATGCAATCTTGAAGTTGACTACAAAAATAATCATTTTCTGAACTTACGTAGCGCACTTGATTTTTCTTGAAACATGTGAAAATTAAGGTGGAAGAAACTTGATGAAGACCTATTTTGACCTCGAATGTGGTGCACCAATCCCTTCATTATGTATTTTTCATTCATATGTGACTACAACATTTGCATAGCATTGGCTCACTACGCAAGTGCTGTGTATGCATGTTTATCAGTGAAAACTGTAACTAAGTTCAAGAGGTGGGTTTATGTTGTTATATTTCTTTGAATCAAAGGAACACACATTTCAAAAATGTTTCTTATAGAAATATTTTGAACTTGATAACTTTCTTCCTCCTTTATTCACTATTTGGATTGCACCTAAAATGGCTCTTTCCCCCCCAAAAAAGGAAAAATTGTGAGATTCCTTCCTTCATATTTCTGCTACTTCAGCCTATAGCTCTAACATCCTCCTGGCTTCCTCATTTATCTGCATATTTTTATTAATAAATCTGTTTTCCTTCCTTAATGTCAAAATATGTACCTTCAAATTTCATACTTTCCTGAGCAAGGATGCATTTCTTTTCAAGTTTGACCCAACATTGGAAAGGGCTTCACAAGCATTATCTATGGATGGCCTGCATTCCTTAAAATGTTTCATCATGTTTTGTTTTGATACTCTTTTCTCTTCTCTAATATGGTTAATCAAGTCTTGAGCCTCCTTTTTGTATTTATTTTTCCCTTGAGTGGCCATGCTACATATGTAAGATAAAACATTGAAACTGGTAAAGGCAGGGAGGTTTCAAAGGCTAAAATCTATCAGCAAACTTTGCAAAACAAGAAACAAGGCTAAGGTTTACTCCATTTTCAAATGGTTCACAATAGGGAAGAGTTGAATATAAAACTTATACTTGCAGCTACAAGGGTATTTGGTAGACACTAGGCTTAACCTTTCAGCACTTGCACAACAAAAACAAAGGATGCATAGCACATTGTCAGGTATTTGCATATCAGGTGGAGTAATTTAATTTTGATGTAGAAAAGAGGTATGATCGCTGGAGGAGGATGTTGTGCAATGAGAAATAGGTGATAAAATACAAATGTAAGTTGAGAAAATGATATTTTTACAGAGATAGGTCTATTTGGGATGAAAAGACACTTTGGGTAGTGCCTAGGTACTTGTGCAACATCTTTACACAACGTGTGCAAATTTCTGCAGTTTAGGTACAAAAACCACTCCATAGGTAGTAAAAATGCCATAATGATATTTGATGACCCAATGACCTTGATAACATTTTATGAGACACACCTCTTTTATAGGAACACACACACTCAATGACTCAAGTTGGAATGCATTGGTCTTCTCAAGATCAAGGTATGAATTTACAAACTATGAAAAAACTCCCAACTTTACTAAAAAATAAAGATGCTAACAGAAATGATGGTTACACAGAAGGAGTGACATGTCATAAAAGCATCGTATAAGTCTTAAATGGGAAAATTTGCCAACAATCATGATAGATTGAAAACATGAGGGATAAATCACATGACAGATTTTTTAATCAATATGCAATTATGGAACAACTCATCAACTGTGATGGTGGGTTGGAAAATTTAGTTAAGGTAGGATGGGATAGGTATGGTCAACATGAAAGAAAAAAAACATAAGAATATTATTAAGTGTAAATCATTATTTCATATCAATGAGAGATAATAAGAGCGAAACAGAGTGAGCTAGAGAACAAAGCTGAGCTAAAGCTACACACATAGTGCTAGTTAAAGAACCTGTCATGGGAGATGAATGGGGAAAGATCCACTAGTAGTATCATTGGTTACCCCTGGCATGAGTATGGAAGGGGATATGCTTGGAAAGACTAGCGGCCTCAATTTTGTAGATCATGACATTACCACTGAACAACCATTTCTAGAGATAGCTAGGGAAAAACATGAACACTGATGCCACCGTCTAGACTTAGGACACCACTAGGTAGAAAGAGACCTTCAAGAGGAAGAAGGAATAAAATTTGGGGACTATTACGAAGAAGTATAAGGAACATGAGGAGAAGGAGAGGAAATCATTCAAGGAAAAGGATGAAGCTAGGAGCATGGAAAAGAAGACCCAAGCAATAGTCCAAAAGTTGTATAAGGAAATTCCCGAAGTTCCCCTCGTAGTTGAAGCAACTATGGAGGAACAAGTGCAAAAAATTGGTGATGTGATTAAGGGATTCCAATCACATATAGAATATTTAAATCTAAGGATAATTCCAAGATCACCAACATAGGTGGACAAAGGAAGAAAGATAATGACAACCACAACAATTGTGAACATCAAGAATATTGAGGGTGAATAAGTGAAACTTTGTGATGAGAATGCGTAGGTGTGGAAAGAGTTGATCGAAGACTCGAAGATGAATATCACACAGGCCAATATAAGAGAGGCACAAGAATAAGCGAAGCAAGAAGAAGAAAGGGTGGCTACTTTACCACCAATAGTGTGCATGTCATCCATTATGGCTCAACGATAGACACAAGTAGAAGTGGAGAAAATGAGGGATTAGAAAACAATCCTATAGCAGAGAATGGGACCACTACAAGAAGAGGTAGTGATGGTAATTGGATATTTGGCTAAGGTTTAGGTTAGGGTCAATCAAGAAATGATGGAAGAGGAGGACAAAATAATAAACTTGACTGCGCAAGGAGCAGAGGAGATAACAACAACAAAGGCCACAATGATCAAAGAGGTAGAGGGAGAAAAGTATGCCTCTCAAAAATTCATTTCAGCATGGAAGAGAAGGAAATAGTCCTGAGTGGCTCACGACGAGCCACAAGTGAGTGTTGGGAGCCTGTTGGACAGGCAATCTTGAAAACAATTTTTGGATTTTTGATACAGTTTTGAGGAAAAATCCTAAGTATAAGAAAAGTGCGCGAATGAAGAAGGAAAGATAGAAAGAATGTAGTTAAGGTGCATCGAGTAGGAATGTTTGCAGAAGGAGTAAAGTGCGTAAAACAAAGACAATGCATAGCTCAAAGATTAAATCCAAAAGAATAAAGAAAGGAAATCAAGCATAACAAGAGAATGATAACCCGACATTCCATAAATAGAAGAGAAACAAAAAAACAACATGAAGTCTGAAAAGAAGAAGAAAGGTGTTGAACAACCAGTTAACTGAGTTGACCATGCATTATAATGGGATATTTTTGGGATGAACATATTAGGGTTTTTAGCCCTAGATTTCGGTATAAATATGTAATGGGTTGGGAGATTAGGGGTTAACTAGTTATTCTTCTGATGAAGTTTGGTTATGATAGATTAGGTTATGACATAGTCTGGTAATTGTTGATTGATACTGAGTTCCATAGTTCTTGAATGTAGCAGTCAATGGTTGAGAAAGATGAATCAAGGAATGATAAAGACATGTTACATAATCCTGTGTTGTCTCTTTTTCTGTGTTTGATTGTGAATACTATTTTAGGGCATCATAGAATAGCTTCGTATGATAGTTAAGTATGGTGGAGTAATTCATGATTGTGACAGTAAAAAACCTTTACAATAATATGGAATATGAAATGTATCAGAATTTGAATCATGAGTAAGTTAATAACTAAATAGAACAGAGCTACTAGGACAACATAATAAGAACGAACCAAACTTTCTCCTCCCATTCCATTCCTACTGCATAAACCTCATTCCTATAGTCTCAATAAATACCTCAGGTGAGACTTCATATACTTAAGAAGGTGATGCCGAAAGGGTTGGTGTCTAGTGGGTTTTGATGGTATTAGATAAATCAAACATTTTGTCTTACAACCCGCACACTTAAGAGCACCAACACCCTAATTACTATTTATTTTTTATTTTTTATATGAGTGCTAAATTCCAATATTGGTGATGGTATTTTTCAAGAACATTGGTGAAAATTGGAACTAAATATGCCTTTATGAAAGAAAGTGCATAGTGAAGAATAGAAAAGTCAATGTTAACAAGGTGCACAATTAAGTTTTGAAAAATTGTAAGGAGAACACATTAAATTGTATTAGTAAGTGTTGATTGGAGCACAATAAAGCTCAATGAAACACTTCTTTACGATACTATTTGTGGGTCAAAGCCAAGACCCAATATATCTCCTTGTTGGTGTATGGTGTTGATTGGTGTGTCATGTATTATGTGCAAGATTTTTGGTACTTTTATTCATGGCACAACATAATTATTAACATATTAAGGTGGTATAAGGTGCTCACAATTACAATCAAGGTGATATAAGGTGTCCAATACACAAACAAGTCCTGCAAGTTTTTTCATTATTACTTTTTTTTTATGTTAAAAGGAGCATTTAGCGTTATAAGGTGCTTTATTTATGGTGTTATAAGGAATTTTATTTTTGGTGTTATAAGGTGATTTTTATTTTGATGTTATAAGGTCTTATTTCTGGTGATATAAGGCATGTTTGCAATTTGGAGATATAAGGTGTATTTGAATTCCAATTTTAACAATGTCTAAAATCATTAGTTTGTTTAATGATTTTGATAAATTATAAGGCTCAAAGATTTATAAATCTTGGAGTCGACATATTTAAAGCACACTTATTTATAATAAACTCTAGAAAGGAGTTTGTAATGAAAAACTGACAAAGCCAATTGATCATGTTCCATTAGCAAGATGGTAATTGAAAGATGAAAAAGCATTAGCGCTTATTCAAAGTACAATTTATGAAGAATATTTACTACATATTGAAAACTGTATTGATTCTTGGTTATCCTAGAAAATACTTAAAGACTTGTTTGATAAACAAAATCAAGCTAAAAGAGTCGATCTACAATTAATACTATTGCAATAAAAGTTAATTGTCCGGGGAGATGTGATGTAATATATTTTACAACTCAAGAATATTAGGCAAGAGATTTGAAAGGATGGTTTTTCTATGATTGAAGATAGCTTGATGGTCACAATTTTGATCTCAGGTTCGCCATATTCTTATAACAATTTATTGGAAACATAATAGATAACATACAAGTTGGATAATATAACCTTTGATAAACTATATGAGTAACTTGCTATGCATAATAAAAAAATTTGTAAGAAACAAAAAATTAGGAGAAGATGTTTTGGTTGCAAGCACCAGTAAGAGAACCACTGAAAAATGTGTTTCTTTCATCAAAGGAAATGAACATAAATCATATGAACATAACACAAATAAATATTCAAATAGAGGTCAAGGTCGAGGTCAAGGAAGAGGTAGAGGAAAAGGAATGTTGGACACACCTACCACACTTAGAGGGGGGGTGAATGAGTGTGGGGCTCTTTTTCCCAAAAGCTTCCCTCTTTCAAAAACTCCTTAGTTAACATTCAACATTTATTCATTACCCATTGATTTCATTTATAACCATTTATATGAGAACATATATCAGCAATATATGATCATCAAGTCATCACTACAAGGAACACAAAGAACACAAGATGTATGTACAATTTTTGTTTTTATTATGGACAACAATCTAGGGGTTTATCAGCAACAGTTGAATAGAGTACAACTCTACAAGAGAACCAGATATATAATGCAAGACTCAGTTTACACCCTCATCACCAACTGAGATGAGGCAACAATCCTCAACAGATATCA
>CBVK0100635328.1:0-11387 GCA_900067695.1 Picea abies | reverse complement strand
CAGATTTTCCTACAACAGAATGCTTTGGCGAAGCCTAGAAATGGGCTCTACCTCAAGAAGTATTACTCATAGGTAGGTCACTGTGGGTAACTTTTTGTAACATATGTATAGTCTTTGTACTATTACTTTTTAGTTTCTTTTAAGTGTTATGGACGTGTCATTGATGTTATATTTCATCAATATGGCAGATGTCAAGTGATTTTGAGGTGTTCGTTGGGTATGCAGACGGTGCTAGTCGGCACACTCTGAGGCTTGCCTCTACAGCTTGGGTAATCTTTACACCTTAGGGCTAGTTGTTATCTTTCGGAGGTATATGCTTAGGTGACACCACAAATAATGTCACCGAGTATAGTACATTTATTAAGTTGCTACGTGACGCCTTGTCATTGGGTATCTCTCATCTCTGGGTCTATCTCGACACTCAACTAGTTGTGTCACAACTAAAAAGAGTATACCGGGTTCATGATTCAACTTTACACCGACGATTCCTTAGGGTACATCTCTTAGAACGAAACTTTGATTATATTACATATTTTCATGTTCCTAGGAGATTAAACCAAATTACAGATACTCTAGCTAATCAAATTTTAAATTGGCATCTTGCACACATATGAAAGAACATTGACATAAGCATGTAAATACATTTTTGCACACGTGATCCATAAGACACAAAAGATCAAAAAAACATATATAACATCATAAAATTATTAGAGTACATAGATGGACGCAAGCGCCTAAAAAATGGGACTAATAATGAGTCACAGGGCTTATGCCCTCAAAAAATATATACAAGAAGTGCTCGTGGCACGTAAAAATTCTAAATAGGTTCAGGGCCTATGGCCCTTGTTATAATAGTCCACAGCATGGGCTAAACGCTTAAACAATCAGACCCACGTCTGAGGTGCCTCCACTACATGAGGTTGCATGGATGGTGGCAGGTCCTCTATCTCTGCCATCAGAACTATGCGAGTGAGTGTAGTGAAGTTCTGTTCAACTCGTCTAAGGACCCTCTCGGCCTCCTCGGCTGGGAGGTTTTCTGCTACTGCTGGTCCCTTGGCGACAACTCTGGCTTCTAGCCGAGGACAACGCATGTTCCGTGCATAATCAGTAGCACGGGTCCCACATCTGTATGCAACAAACGTATACCCATCAAATACTATGGCATATAAAAAAATGATATATACAACAAAAATGACATAAAAATTACATAGGCAAACAAAAAAAAACTACAAAGGTGGAGACTTACCCATCTCCCCTTGCTCCTCACCAGGAGGCACAGGTATCTCAGGATCTCTAGAAAAATCTATCCATGCATATGGGTAATCCTCGATCACAGGGATCTACTGCGATAGCCATGTGAAAAAGTCATCGTCGAAGGACTCATTGGTCCTTCCACCACCCTGTCGCGGCAATAATACTACCCATCTACATACTGCAGGAAACGAGGCCTGATGTCCTCGTACCACTTCCTGAGGACTAAAGCTCAGAACTCTCTCAAAGAAGAATGAACACAAAATCATCCCGAACCCGAAGTTCCTCTGTGTCCACTGTCGGCAATCTGTATATTGCCTCTTCATACACTCAAGTAGTGTGGTACTCCAGTCAAAAATCTGTGCATTCAAGCACTGGATAGCATAGTTCATCTGTGTGCGAGATGCCTGATGCAAGGCCGCTGAACCGGTAATCTGCCCAATAAGAAATAATATCGCTTGTAGTGATAGGTTAGTTATCTTACTTATGGGCACCTGGGAGCTCACATGGTTTGTCCCAGCCTCACAATGCTTGGCTATTAGTTTCGCTATGTTATGCAGCCCCGCAGGAAACGTCCTGAAATTGACTAGTTCCCCTCTCCTTGAGAGGCCAGTTAGAAAATAGATATCATCGGTGGTGGGCACCAGTGATTGCCCCTCTAGCATGAAGGCCTCTGCATCAGGGTGCCAGTAGTCAATCAAGGCATTCAGTAGCCTTGGTTGTGCTCGCATAAATGGACACAAGAAGAACTTAAGTAAACCACATTGCATCAACACGGCCACGACAGTCATATCTCCCGCGACCAACTCACTAATTGCTTCATGCTCCATTTCCCTCCACTGGACATACATCATGCCAACACAACAGAGTTCAGGAGGGTCAGTGCTTGCTCTTTATTTCCTTTTTGCTATAAAATTGGGGTCCACGCGAGCTGTAGAGGCGACAGTCGCGTGTACATGCGGGTAGACTTTACTCTGCCCGAGTGTACATGCGACCTATCTAGAGATAGCCTGCATGTACCTAGGGCCAACCTTTTAAAGGTCAATGCCCACCCAAAAAATGAAAGCAAATTCAAAATTGAAGAATTGAATAGCTATATAGGGGAGTTTGTACTTACTTGGTCCAAGCGGAAGTTCGTTTCGTCCACTGTAGCTCCCGGAATCACCGTTTATAGCAAAGGGGGTCTTTTGGCTCTAGAGTCAATTTCCAAATCAGTAATGGTGATAATGAGCTCCCAACTTCTATTTATAGACTTTTTGGCCTCTTTTTATCACTTTTTTGGCCTCCCTTATCAATTTCTTTATACCAAAAACCATTTAGAGTGATTCAGGAGTTATATGGTTTTGAATCGACGTCTAATCGGTGCTAGTTTACCCTTTTTTTGAACCGACTAGACTATCCTCGAAAAAGGTACCCCAATCGAGTCTCCTTTTATGTTTTTTCAGACTCTCTAAATATGAAAAAACCACCGAGATTACCTTCTCTGGGCTCGTTAAACTTACATCGAAGGACGTTACCATTGTGTGTTTTATCAACTGCATTTGCATACCTTATCCACCAGCTTTGTGACAGTTTTCTTCTGCGTCTTAACACCTTTGGCCGCCGGAGGATTTTTCCCAACTATCATTTTACTAGAACATCAGTCTTGACCTTGTGCCTTGAACTTGTATGTTTGCAATACTCGTTCCTCCATTGTAATGTAATATTCCTTTATTCTTTTTTCACAATTATTGAAAAGAACAAAAAAAATCAAATATACCCCAAAAAGAGGAAGGGAAAAGTATTTTATTTATTGGAAACATAATGAGTCACCCTTGGATAAAGCACATCTGTCCGTTCATTCATCAGACTATGGGATGTAGTACGACCTTAGGAATTTTTTCCTGCTATATAGAGTTGTGTCCTCCACCGTTTGGTTATCCTTCCAAACATATGGAGAGTTTATGTTGCCTTCTGCTTCGTAGACTTATGATTAACATACGTCTCATCATTTGTCGTGCTATTGTCCAAGGGAAGTTTGTCACTAAGCCTGAGTCGGCCCCTCTGCAATATGTCTCTTGTCCGCATACCCGGCCATCCTGAACATCCAATCAAGTCCTTGCTCGAAATCACTGAAGCTTTCAGTCTAATCATCAAGATTATCAAGTCCATGACCGACGAGCTGTTGAAGACCTCTGGGTAGTGTAGTTGTACACTCATATTACACTCCTACCCGAGTTTTGAAGATTTTGAATTTGTTGCTCGAGCTCTGAAGATCTCATCTCCAACCATCAGGCCGAATCAACTTCTGGAAGATGGATACTCTATATGTATATCTTTCTGATTTCGAGATGTAGCTCCGCTGTGTATTGTTCCCGGCTACTCTTTATAGTTATTGGACATGGATCTACAGTGTATTTGATTGGTATCCATGGTTCTATTTTATCCCGAGCATGGGTATGCCCACCTCGGTGAGACATTTGTTATTTTGCAGACGACACCTCCTAGTTCCTGATCCTTGGGCTCAATTGTTAAACACATCAGTAAAGATTGGTAATGTATTTCGGCCATCAGATGCTCTTCCGACCTCACACATTAGTGGGCATCTGTTATAACCCTAAATTGCACCACACATGCTTACCTGGAATTAGGCCAACTCATATCCTTTCTTTGCCAAAAACATTATTGAACAACTCTTTGATCATCCTCTTGTACAAAGGCCCACGCGCCCTAACCCATTACTGCACCCGTGTACACGCTGGCTGACCCAAAACAGGTCGTGTGGATCGACAAAAGCATGAAAAAAGGAAAGTTGCTGATGAAACAAAAAACTATTGGTGAGTTAACTGAAACTCTCGGCCATGCATGGCTGAGGGTTTGTCCAAATACCTAGCTCCTTCTAGCCTATAAAAGAAGGGGTAGGGGTACCATTTGGAGGAGGAAAAAATATAGAGAAGAAACTTTGCCCATTTACGTATTCCCATTGTCCCAACCCTTCAGCCTTTCCTAATGCCAAAGGAGATTTAAAGCAAAGTAGTTGAAGGACAGAAGAAGAGGAGCCCAGGATCAGGTTCAAGGAGCAGTGGCTAGTCTCAAATTTTGTAAGTTGACTCATTTTAAGTAATAAAGAGAATGCTTTTCCCATCCCAATTCATGAAATTTTTATGGTTTGATTAGTTTATGTTTGATTTCTAACTCGTGAGTATATAAGTGGTATGCATGCATAGTTGTTTCTCGTCTTGAATGTAGGTCAGCTTTGGAAGGAGTATTGCGAACAAGTAATCAAGCACAAGGGAGGATCGACATCAAACACCAGTAACAAGGTAGGTTGATCTTTCCATGCATTTACTAAGAAAAGGGGATTTAAATCTAGGTATGAAGGTAGAAAGTAATTTCTATTCGATCATATCTGCATGCAAAGTCTGAACTCTATTTGCTAGTCTGTAGGGTGTTTTTCCCCAACAACACCGGTGGGATTTCATCTTCTACTTCAGGTACCAGGAGTACTAGACCAAAGAAGGGGTGTTGGACATGTGGGGAGCCACACTACCAGCACGACTGCCCGGTGGAGAGGAATAGAGCATCTGGATCTGCTGAACCCACTACCGTGGGAGATATGGGCAACGCCCATCGGATTCATGCACCGGTGAATAACCGCCAGGCCGAGAACTAGTCGAATGTGCTCGAGGCGTCAGGTACCGTCGATGACCAGACCATTAGTATTTTGATAGATCCCAGTGCTACCAAGAGTTTCATTTCATTTTCAGCGCTAAAAAGGATTAAGGTAAAGGAAGTCGAGCAAGATGAGTTTAGATTCGTAGAGATGGCTTTGGGAGCAAAACAAAAGGTTGGAGGAAATGTTACAGGTTGTATCCTTAACCTAGGAGAGTTTGTCACCAGGGCCAACCTGTACATCACGATCTTAGTATCTTATGATGTTGTGATTGGTATGGACTGGTTGGAATCACATGAGGCAATACTTAACTATAAGATGAAATGGTTGAGCTTGGTTGATGATGAGGGATAGAGACGTGTGATTGTAGGTCAAAACCAGGGGGTTTCTCTAAGGTTCATCTCTTCCTTCAAGCTACGGAAGAGAATGCGCAAGGGGTGTAAGCTATATGCGATCCTCGCATTAAAGCATTAAATGAGAAGGGAGTAGCGGAAGGTCTAGAACACCTCCCGATGGTGAGAGAGTTTGAAGATGTCTTTTCGGAGAAGTTATCGGGGATGTCGTTGGAAAGGGAATGTGAATTTATTATATACCTAAAACCAGGGACTGAACTGATATCGAGAATGCCTTATCGGATGTCCACCCTAGAGTTACAGGAGTTGAGAATGCAACTGAAGCAATTGCTGGACCTGGGACTGATAGGTCGAACTGTGTCACCATGGGGTGCACCTATTATATTCATACGAAAGAAGGATGGTTCGTGGAGGATTTGCATTGACTACCGTCAATTGAACAAGGCAACGATCAAGAATTAGTATCTATTGCTGAGGATTGATGATCTGTTTGATCAGATGAAGGGTGTGAAAGTGTTCTCAAAGATTGATTTGCAATCAGGGTATCACCAGTTACGGATCAAGGAGGATGATGTCCCTAAGACCGCCTTTAATATGAGGTTTGGACATTACGAGTTTACTGTTTTACCGTTTGGACTCATAAACACCCCAAGGGTATATATGAGTTTGATGAACGGGGTGTTCCGCGAGTACCTGGACAAGTTCGTCCAAGTATTCATTGATGATATTTTGATTTACTCTCGGATGATGGAGGAGCATGAAGAGCACTTACGCTTGGTACTACAGTGTTTGCAAGAGAAAAAATTGTATGGGAAGTTGTCCAAATTCTCTTGTTATCAATCGAAGATTCACTACTTGGGGCATGTCATCTCCGATGAAGGTATCGTCGTGGATCCAGCGAAGGTCAAGGCTATTATGGAATGGACTACGTAGACGAATGTCATAGAAGTACATAGCTTCATGGGTCTAGTAGGATACTATCGATGGTTCGTCGAGGGATTTTTGAAGATAGGAAATATGATCACGGAATTGCAGAAGAAAAACAAGAAGTTTGTTTGGACCGAGATATGCACGAAATCATTCTGGAGGCTCAAGGAGCTGTTGACAACCGCACTGATACTAAAGTTCCCTGACATGGATGCAGATTTCTTGGTATGCACTAACACATCAAAGGAAGGCTTAGGTGGAGTCTTGATGCAAGACCGACGAGTGATCGCTTACATCTCGAGAAAACTGAGAAGGCATGAAGAGAACTATGTGACACATGATTTGGAGTTGTTATCCATTGTTTATGCCTTGAAGGTTTGGAGACACTACCTTGTTGGATGAAAATTTGAACTAAAGACTAACAACTGTGGAATATAACACATCTTTACACAAAGCGACCTGAACACGTGACAACGACGTTGGTTGGAATTACTTAGCGAGTACGACTTTGAGATTACTTACATAAAAGGAACAATGAATCGAGTGGTAGATGCATTGAGTCAGAGACCACACATATTTTTCGGTGTTACCTATTTAGAAGAACCTACGTTATAAGATTCTAAATTTATAGCATGACGATGACTGGTACAAAGAGGTCAAGGGTTTTATCGAACAAAACACAATGATGGTACCAATATTTGAAGGATTTACGTTTGATGACGATGGTTTATTGAGGTTTAAAAATTGGATTTACATACCACCAAACGACGAGTTGAGGATCTTGATCCTAAGCGAGGCTCATAGAGCAGTTTACATGGCTCACACAGGATTCACGAAGATGAGGGAAGACCTTAAACCCTTATTCTTATGGAAGGGAATGAAGGTAGACATAGTAAAGTATGTGGCTAGATGTCTAGAATGTCAGCGAGTAAAGGTTGAACATAGACATCCAGCATGATTACTACAACCAGATGCTATTCCGGAATCGAAATGGGAGGTTATTTCAATGGATTTTATTGTTGGATTGCCACTGACGGTAAGGAGACACAACTTGATTTTCATAGTAGTAGACACTATGAGGAAGAGTTCCCACTTTATTCATGTGCGTACAATGTATCAAGCACCTGACATAGCTAGAGTTTTCATCGGTGAGATTCTAAGGCCGCATGGCGTGCCTAAGAGGATTATATCTGATCGAGGATCGATGTTTACTGGACGATTTTGGACGAGTTTCCAAGAGGCCTTGGGAACCCAACTTAATTTCAGTATGGCGTATCACCCGAAGACTGACGGGCAGACTGAATGAATGAACCAGAACTTGGAGGACATGTTGCGCATGTACTTGATGGACCAATAAAGGCATTGAGAATAATTCTTGCCACTGGTGGAGTTTGCTTATAACAATAGTTACCAAAGAACCATTAAGATGGGCATGTCACGTTGTTAATGATAAATGAATGAACCTAGACAACCTTAGGACGAATAACATGATAAGAAATTTTTAAAACAATTTCCCTAATAAAATGTCGCCCAACATGAAAATTAAAGTTTGGGTCTAAATTATACTGGTGGCAGAATTTTTCTATCCTATTAATATATATATATATATATAAAATAAATAATGATGATAATCTTCATTAATCTTGTAACAAGAAGGGAGTAAACAATTTAATTGATTCATAAAAATCTGTTGGGATAAAAAAAGGGGGGGGGGAATAATTGTTTTATTATATTATGATAATTTAATTTTTATTAATTAATAAGGGAAAAGGGAAAACGTTAATTTCTACATCTGCCAAATTGAGTTCTAAATTAAAGGGGGGAAGAGAGAAACCTAAAATAATTAGGAAACTAGGAAAAGAGGGAAACATAAAAAGAAAAGGGAAAAACAAGGGGGAAAGAAGAAAGTCAGACTTAGTAAGGTATTGAGCAAATAAGAACTTTCTAATTTAAAATGAACTAGCCAATTAATCATGGGGAAAGTCATTAAAAACTGTAAGCAAATTTGGGGACACCTTGGAGCAATTCTAGGAGTGACTCTAGGTGGGTGAGGGAAATAAGGGTAATTAATTAATTAAAGAAATTAATTTATGGAGGAATGAAGGGGATGGGTGACACTTGTACGGGGAGGCCTTTTAGGAATTAATTTATTAAAATTTAATTCAATTGGGATTTTAGGAAGGCAAAGGAGTTCAAAACTCTACATAATGGAGGGAGATGGAGGAGGAAGCTCTCTTATGTTTGTGGAATGTTACGTTGTAGTCTGCCTGCAGAAATATCTACTTGACTGACTTAGCTTGTGGGAGTTGGGATACCCAGCTCAGTTAGGAGTGGTAGCTCGGGCTGGCGAGGCGAGCTGGGAGCTGGCTGATTCTTTGGTTAGTGTGCATGGCCACTTTGCAGATCGGGGGGATAAGTGGGAAGAAGAGTACCCCTAGCGTTGACTAGAGGTATTGGTGAAGTCTCATCGGTCGACAAGCGGGAGTTGCATGGAGCGTGTGAGACATCAACTCAGAGTGACATTTGGGCAACGATACACTTTCTTTATTTTTGCATGGTAGATTGTAGTAGGATTTATGATTTGGATCTTCATGTTTAATTAGGTAAGTAAATTGATTATCGTAGCATTCTAGTTGATGACTGTGTTTTCCCTAGCCTATAGCTCGATGACATGATTGAATCCCATGGCCTTCGATTCCCGACATGTCTTGACTTCCCTGTGGTGTATTGATTTGTGAATATTGTGGTTGTTTAGCCATTCGTCCCTAGCTCATCAGTCCTCGCTTGAGTAGTCGGCCAGGATCCTGATCTACGGTCGTTGCTTCGATGTTAATAGACCTATGGATATCAAAACCCTACTTTTTGTGTGTGGATGATGAGCGAAGGATGTTCTTGTCATCCTTATACCCCCGTTATTGTCCTTGGCTGATTGTTGTCTTGTGCCTTCTAGCAAAAGTACCCCTATGTATGGATTTCTTGCATTCGTGTTGGTTTATCCCTGCGATCATTTCAATGAATTATCCCAATGGATCCTTGCATTCTCTAACTATTTTCTGTGTTGGATTGGTATCCTGGTAATGTAAAATATTTAATTTTAGTTGACATTTTTATATTGGTACCCTGGCATGTAAAAAAAAAGGGGCAGTTAATTTCAATCTATCTTTTTATATTGGCATCCTAGAAATGGAAAAACAATTTAAATTTAGTCTGCATTTTTATGTTGGTATCCTGGAATGTAAAAGGATTTAATTTCAATATGTGTTTTTATGTTGGTCTCCTGAGAATGGAAAATTTTTTTTTTCTAAGTTTGCATTTTTATATTTGGTACACTGGAACGAGATAAACGTTTGTGTAACTCTAGGTCTGCGTTGTAATGGTATCCTGGAAATGGAAAAATGAATTAAATTCTTGTCTGTAGTTTTTCTTGGGCTACGATTTATTTGTTTTATGCTTTTAATTCATTGAAAAATGAATTATCGGCCCCTATCTATGTTTTGGGTACCCCAGGTGAAGGAAAATCAAAACCCTTATCCCTGGCTACAATAGAATTGTGTATTGATTGAATTAACCTTTTCCTCTGCGTTTAGTTTGTGTAATGACTATAATCATGATTTTCCCCTATGATCAACATGTGTACTGAACGATTAAGTTTTGGTCTGCGATTGTATTGTGCTTGTTGTACTAACCATATCCCTGTCTACGATTTTTTGGTGTGCCAATTGTAATAACCATTTCCCCGCAATCTATGATTGTCAGGGTTTATGTTGAACGTTTTGGGTAGCGCTAGGTCTCAGGGCACCTTGTTCTTAGGTAGCAATGAGAGTGGGTCAGTAATTCAAATCTTTTCTTACCACAGTAATTCCGGAACAATGAGTTAGTCACAGTGTTGTGTTTTGGAGTAATCCTTTGGTTTATATTTAGTCTGCTGTAAGCGGTGATTATGGTGGAGTAAGATAACTTTTGGCTAGCCTGGCAGCTAGCCTTTATTTTAGACCACGATTTCTATTCTTACCTGACCACACAGACCTCTCTAGGAATGCGTCAAATTTAATTTTTCCCTGATACTTATGAAGGCGTGTTTGTTTCCCAATCTCTCGCTCAACCATTTATTATTGATTTGTATCCCCAATATCTTTCTTGGTTGTTTAGTTATTGATGTGTAATCCTTGTAGATATTGCTCTGTGTTTTTGGTTGAATGCGTTATAGTTATTATTGCATTTCATTTATAAATTTAATCATTTATTCCTGCATTGAATGCATGTTATTTATGATGGTGATTTTTATCATTTCAATCATGTATTCCGACCTTGAATGAGACTAGTCTATGCATTCCTTAAGGTTAAGTAGTTTGCCAATTTATATATCTATTTGCGTAAATTCCTTGTATTTATTATTTGAAATTAACTGATATTCAAATCATGTATTGTTGCGTTGAAGGCGTAGCATTTATGTATTCCTTAAGGCTAGTTATGTATTAGATTGTGTTAGATAGTACTTAAGGTTAATCAGATTTGTAGGTTACTGACTAGTAGTCATTTAGGCTTGCTGAATTAATATTTATTAAAAGTTAATTTGACATATAGTTGTTGTCTAACCTGGTAAATTAGACTCGAAGAATTAGATGGTTGTGTATGAACATAATTTAATTTAATTTAGACTTGTCATTTTAGTTAAATATTGATTAAAGAAGATTCTTGAAATGACGCGATTTTAATGTTAATTAGATTGTATTTAATGATTGATTATAATGCAGATTTTCCTAATCGAGTCATAGTTGATACATTTTCGATTGAATTGAATGACTGAGGTTTTAGGTAGAATGGCCGATTGGATTTTTATTTAATGTTAATCAGATGGTAAGTTAGAGACTAATTTAAAGGTTGGACTTGCTTAATTTAGAGGGTTAATATCTTGTCAAACACTTGTAATTGTTGACTAGTTTAGACTTGGTGAGTGGTTGGGTCGTGGACAATGTCATGTCTTGGCTTGCGTCATCCCTTGTCTTCATCCTTTGGCTTTTCGTCAACCTGTCATTGGGGTATGGGTGTGGCTTTATTTCGGTATTCGGTTTCTAGCGCGTCGGAGTTTTCTAGAGTCCTTGGTTCAGATAGGATGTGTTGCACCAAGGTTATTGACGTGTCTATCACCTGGGGATGGGCTCCTCAGCAGACCGGAAGAGCGTCGTGTAGGGAAAGAGTGTAGA
>CBVK0100635327.1:0-11388 GCA_900067695.1 Picea abies | reverse complement strand
ATCTCAAAGGGATGTTGCAGGTCTGATAATGAAAGTACTAGGGATGAGCACAAACACTTCTTCAAGTCATCGAAGGCCTGTTTTTAGGACAAGCCCCACAAAAATTTTTCCTTACCATCACCCCTGGTTACTTGGCCGAGGGCCCATGCGATATGAGAGAATCCCAGCATGAACCTTGGATAGAAATTGGCAAGGCCCAAGAAACTCTGAAGTTCAGTTAATGTGGTTGGGGCTGGCCAGTCACGAATGACCTGGATCTTGGCTGGATCCACATGCACACCATGTTTATCAACGATGTAGCCTAAGTAATGGACCCTGTCCATGCCGAAGGATCATTTTTACAAGTTTTCATATAGTTTGTGCTGCCGCAAGGTGTGTAGAACCTGCTGAATATGCTATAGGTGTTCTTCCCACGTCTTGTTGTAGATGAGGATGTCATCCAGATACACCATTACAAAATTATTGGTGAAAGGTCATAGGATATCATCCATCATTCTCATAGAAGTTGTTGGAGCATTTGTCAAACCAAAGGGCATGAACAACCATTCAAAAAGGCCTTCTTTTGACTTGAAGGCAGTCTTCCATACATCTCTATGTTCTATTGGGACCTGGTGGTAGCCAGACTTCAGATCAATCTTACTGAAGTATTTGCCCCCCGTGAGCTGATCAAGGAGGTCTTCGATTCGGGAAATAGGGTACCGGTTTCAGACTGTGATTTTATTCAGGGCTCGATAATCAATGCAGAGTCACCAGGTCTCGTCTTTCTCATGCACCAACACGATTGGGCTCCCACAAGGCGATGAGATGGGATGGATGTTCCCCTTGTGGAGTAATTCTTGGATCGGCCTCTTGATCTCCTCATTTTCTAACAGAGAGAGGCGATAGACTAGCCCATTGGGTAGCGGTGTGCCTGGGGTCAGATCGATGGGATGCTTGACCTGGTAGTGCAGAGGTACCCCGGTAGGAGAGGAGAAGATATATGAGTATTCTTCCATGACTTTATCCACTTGCTTCTGTTGTGTGGAGAGATCGGTTGCAGAGGCCCTAGATGTGGCTGCGATCTTTCACTCGCTCTGAGAGTGAATCATGAAGAAGACAAATTTCCTGGTCTGAGAGATGAACTTCCTGCATTGCTTGGCATAGATCAAGGAAATAACACTAGGAGGGACTGCCTAGGGTATCCTGTACAATTTCTTGTTTAAAGTAATAATAACACTATGAGGCCTAAACTCATATACAACATGACGTTTCCATAAATAAGGTTGGCCCAAAAGAACATTACAAACTTCGAGAGGATCAACATCACACAATACCTCGTCTTTGAAGGGCTTGATGTCGTATGACAATTGACACTGTTGGCTGACATGGAGATCGCTTCCTTGGCGGAGCCATCCAATGGTGTAGGGTTGTGGGTGCGGTGTTGTCGGCAGGGCCAACTGCTTGATGACCTCTGTTGAGATGAGGTTCTTCTGGCTACCGCTATCAACGATGAAGTGCAGCGGGGTGCCTTTTACCCACATCTGTGAATGTAAGAGGCGCTCTCCTTCTTCTGGCTCGTCTGGTTCACCAGGTTGGAGTTTGGTGCTAGCAACGATGGAATTGGGTTCTGCATCAATGATCTGTCTTTCCCCTTCTAGTTCTGACTCATAGTCGGAACCCACATCTGATTTATAGGCTTTCACTTCAGCCACCAACGACTACTTTGAGTGGCAGCCAACAGTGTTATGCCAAAGGCTCTTATGGAAGTCACACTACTTCCCGATATCTTTCTTTGTCTTTCTGATGTCCTTCTTTTCTTGCAGCTTGGGTTGGTTGTCTTGATAATTTCCATCTTTGCTCTGTCCTTTATTCTATGGGTTGAGGCCGCCCTTTCCTATATTTGTTGTGAGGGGTTCCCAGGCCCAAATTCCCACGTCTTTTGTTTGAGCTTTTGCTCGATTTTGACGGCATATCGGTAGGTCGTGCCCAAGGACTAGATGTCCAGAAATTCCATTTTGGTCTGGATGTATCTATGCAGAGCACCACGATACTTGAGCACCAGATGTCGCTCTGAATCTTTGATACCAAGCTTGGTACGCAAGGTATGGAAGATATTTGTGAACTTTGGCATGGCTTGGTCTCTTTCTTGCCGCAGTGTGGTCTATTTGGTATACAGGTCATCATAACTTCCAACATGGTAGTATTGTTCCTTAATAGCATCCCTGAAGGATTCCCAGGTGTCTATGACTGCAAATAATGAGGGTTCCTCTGTTTCCTTTTTCTCACATAAATTTTCCCATCAATCTTTGACATGGGAAACGACTTTGAGGAGCGCAAAAGTAGTATTTTCTCTATTCGAAAAGTTATGGACAGAAAAATACCCTTCTAGTAGATTCAACCACTTGTATATAACATCTGCATCTATCTGACCTTCAAATATAGGAATATCAAAGTTGATTTGTACCTTGAATGGGGCGGTGCCTCCACTCGAGGAAGATGTGTCTCCTGTTGCTAACCGCCGAAGGCTTTGCGTGAAACTATCCATCATCTCATTCCTCTATTGCGCGAGGGCTTCCTCAAGAAACATTTTGAAAGGATCTCTTGTCTCGTCATATTTCCCGTCTCCTGCCATGAGAGGTCGCTTGGGTGTGCAAGAGCTTTTGTCCTCAAGAGAAACAAGCTCGAGACCCAATTCTTTGTACCCTGAGCTCATTGGGGACATGCATTAAGATGACAAGGAGAAAACTGCTCTGATACCAATGATCCAGATTTTATGAGAAGAACGAAATAAATAAAGATTATTAAAATATGCTTAACACAAAATAATATAGATACAGTAAAATTGGTTTTCTATTCAATAAGGAAATAAGCTGAAACTGTAAAATGCAGCGGAAAACAAGCTTGATGGAATGGTGGCGGCTTATCTCTAAGAAGAGATCTGACGGTTGTTCTCATTCTCAATAATATGGTTACAATGAGGCTCTGAAGGCCTTTTACAATAAACATGAATGTCATAAACCCTAGAAATCCAAAAACCTAACCCTAGGAGATGAAGCGCCAAAATTCATGTGGGCCCCGTTTGGGTAAGTTAGTACATCAACTTTTTGGGGTCGTAACTTTTGCATACGATCTTCGTTTTAGGTGCACGATAGCCTGTTGGAAAGGTCTAACTGAGAAGAAAAAATTTTTACTAGCCCAAATCAAGTTAGTGCCCTTGGCAGTCACCTAGGCCCCAAATCCCCAAAAACAGTTGTTTAGGGCCTCAAAACAGCCCCAGAAGTTTGGAACCCGAAAAAACTGTCGAAAAACTGCCAAGGTGGAAAACTGTTTTTCGAGCCAGTGGAATAAGTGGGTGGCCATCGATATCCACATGAATGAATATGTATATTGTATTGTAAACAATGTATCACTATGAATGAATATAGAATATGCTAATTTTCCCAGTTTGGGTTTCCAGGGGAAAAATCTATGTGTAATGTTTGTATTTTCCATTGTATCTTTTCTATTCTTTTACTGAAAATCTGTTTTGCAGTAAATATTGTACAAGGTTAAAATCTATAGGGATGTCCACTGGCTTCAAAACCTAGATTATGAACACATTCCCTTTCGATGCCGAAAATTCCATGCTCATGGGCACCTTTTCCAGGAATGTCCCTTGAATGAGAAAACAGATCCCCCCAATCCCCATTCGAAAAAGGACGAGGAAGGATTTGAAAAAGTCCAAGCCAAGTGCAAAGCCCAAAAGAAAATACCCACCCAACCCAACCCCAAAGGCCCCCACATCAGTAACAATTTCGACTCCCTAGCTAACCTCTTGGAGCAAGAAGCCTCCAGCCCAAACCCCACGGTTGAAACCCAACCAAGTGCCCAATCCATTCAAGAAAAATAACTTACCATCAATAGTGCTCCCTCCCCCCTCAAGCCCAACCCCCAACCACCGAACCAAGATGAACCAATGGTCCCCTCTAAACCCCTAAAGGAGGAGCACGATGATCTGGAAGATATGGATCTGGAGGACCTAGATCTGTAAGGCATAGCAACAATATGTTAACGAAAAGAGGAACACTCAATACCATATAAAAAAATAAGACTATTGCAAAGTGCCTTGATCAAATCGAGGAATAAAGAGAAAGGAACATCGACCCAAAAAGTTAAGAACAATGTAGCTACTTCTTTAGGAATAAAAAACACTTCAAGCAAAGAAATCATTAAGGCTCCTAAAGATGACAAAAAAAGAGGAAGGCCATCCAACAAGCAACTCTTACAAGAACTGAGAGAACTCTTTTTAAATTATGGAAGGATTAAGAGTATGGCAGAAAAATTCTCCTCAGACCCCCAACCTTCCCAATGAAATTCATCTCATGGAATGTAAGAGGCATTAACATCCCAAGTAAGCAAAGATGCTTAAATACCTTGATATCTGAGGAAAAACCTTCTATAATCATGATACAAGAAACCAAGTGCACTTCCACAACTATGGAAAAAATGGCCATGAAATGTTGGAGAAGTTGCAATTTCATATAAATAGATGTTAAAGGAGCTTCAGGTGGCATGGCCATCGTCTAGAACCCCAATGAAATCTACCTTTCCTCCTTCTTCTCCACCCACCACACCATAACATCCAAATTCCAACCAATAGGATTTGACCAAACATGCTACATCACCAACTTCTACGGCCCTCAAATCATGCAGGAGAAATTAACCTTTCTGCGGTCCCTCTCCCTTATTTCTCCTCTCCTTGAAAGCAAGCCTTGGATCATAGGGGGATACTTCAACATTATAACCTCTCTCCTAGAGAAAAGCAGAGGCCTAAACCACCTGCATAAAGAATCTGATAGATTTAAAGACACCATCAGTGACTTGGGCTTGGTTGACTGGGAAACCACTATTGGAACCTTTACCTGGAGAAACCACCAAGATGGAAAACACCACATAGCCTCCCGTCTGGATCACTTCCTCATCTCAAAATCTCTTCTTCACATAAAATTCACCATAGAAGCCACCATTCTCCCCTATCATGGATCAGACAGTTGGCCCATCAAACTCCTTGTCAACATCCCAACTACCCCCAAGAACTATCCCTTCTGCTTTGAATCCTTCTCACTAACGAACCCCTCCTTCCACTCCAACTTTCCCTCCTAGTGGAAGGTATAAACCGTTAACTCAGGATCCCCGATGTACAGTCTCCAACAACAACTGAAGAACCTGAAATAACAAATCAAGGAATGGAATAAATCAAAATTTGGCAACATATTTCAAGCCAAAAAAAAACTTCAAGAATGAATGAAACAAAACCAATATCAGATGATCGCTCCAGGGTGCTCCTAGGAGCTAATAGAGGGATAAGTTTCTCTCATGGCCCAGATAACAACCAGAGAAAATCACGAGGAAATTCTCTGGAGACAGAAATCAAGAATCTTGTGGCTTCAGGAACGTGAGAGAAACTCAAAGTTTTTCCTCAACTCGATGATCCAGAGGAGGCACCTGAACATAATTATATCGCTAAAATACCAACAAGGAAACAAATTAAGCAACCACTAGGACATCCAATCAAAGCTTCTACAATACTTCATAACTCTTATGCAAGAAACACAGCTAAATCGAAAGGCCGCAATCGAAAAGATTACTTAGCATATTCCAAAAATGATAAATGAAAACCATAATGAAGCCCTGATGAGGCTAATCAAAATGGAAGAGGTAGAGAAAGTGATTTGGGAGATGTCAAAAGGGAAATCTCCAGGACCAAATGGATTCATAGTGGTCTTATTCCAAGATTGTTGGCTAGTAATAAAGAATGAAGTTTGGGAAGCAGTGGAAGACTCCAGAAAATACAAAAAATTCCTCCTAGCGTTCAACCCCACCTTCCTCACTCTCATCCCTAAAGAGGAAAAAGTAGAAACCCCAAACAAATTTCTCCCTATAGCTCTCTGTAATGTTATCTACAAACACATTTCCAAACTCATTGCGAACAAACTAAAACCCCTCCTTCCCTCTGTAACACCTTGTTTTCCCCAGTTTGTAAATATAACTATAAATGGCCAAGAGACTATGGAAAACTAGATATGTGTGAATGTATGATTTGATGAACCTTTGTATAAAAGCTCAATGTATGTATTTTCTGTTATTGATAGGAAATGGATAAGTGTTGCATAACTGCTGGAAGGGGGGGCTTACCAAGATAGACCATGGATGCTATGAAAGAGATGGTGAGGGGAACCAGGAATGGTTGAGATGACCCCCACCAAACTAATACCCTATTGGAATTAATGACTCAACATTCCTCTGACCCATATAATGAATTACTAGTTAGCGTGGTAGATAGGAGAGTCCTCCTCAAGAGTTAATGAGGAGACGAGGAAGAGTACCCATATGTAAGACTCCAGACCTGACCACGAGTTGGGGGTTCGAACCCACACAACCTTGCTGATAAAGGAAAGGAAGAGGTAATTAGTTGGGAGAGGCGAAAGGGAGGAGCAAGTGATCTCCGAAGAGAGCACAGTTGCAAGAGAAATCTTGAGAAGAGAAAAATAGTGGTTACAATGCTTTGGTTCGAGGAAGAACTGGGGAATAATATCGTTTTGAACGTAAGAAGATGTTGGCAAGCTTTTTCCTTACAAACTGATAAACGAGGCTGGCGAGTGATTGTGGAAGTCCTTGGGCATACCTCCTTGCTTGGTACAGAGAAAAATTGTTGTCAGGATCCTGTGGGAGGAGGAGGGTAACCTCCATCCCTGACTGTTGTTGAGCAAGAAGAAAGAGTCTCTCTCAGAGCATCATGTTCTAGCTCAGGGATGGCCATTGATAAATCCGTCAGGATTGGTTGTTCCTATGGTTGGGTAGAAACATGCACCCCTTTCAGCAATCGCTTAACGAACTTTGATTTTCTGATAAGTATCTCCATACTCTGTGTACTGAAATAGGAATAATTATTGAATATATTTGTATGTCTATGACTGAGTTCGGTGTTGAATGGTTAAGTTAGATATATGAATTATCTCTCTATGAACTCGTGCTTTTAAATGGGCATATACTTGACTCAGCTGAGTAGTTAGAGTCGTAATATGTAAGCCCATAAAAGTGTCGATCTCTAAAACCCCCCTCCTCGCAGGAAATTTCCAAGTTCAAACCCTGTGGAAGGGGGATGCCTCCTTCAGATATTTCACCCATATGATCGAGGGATGCCCATGTCCTTAAACCATTTGTGGTTAAAGGAATTAACGCTTAGCCCACAAGAATTTTCAAAGGACCCATGTGACCAAGGCCTGGGAACCTTGTGCTAGGCCTAAAAGAATCTAGAACTTCTGGCTTCAGAACTTTAGAGTTCTTCGACTCTACCGTTTATAAATTGGTCAAATTCAACTCGTAGTTATGGTTACCCACCCATTTAACTGACCCCTAGCGGTTTCCTTATCTAGGACAGTTAGACTTTCCCCCATTAAGCCTTGATCTATTCAGTCATCGCGAAGTAACGCGAACCACCGATTTGAGAGTAATCGGGAGCCCTTGGACCATTGGATCCGCTTCTAAGCACTTCGACAAAGTCCCACTTTGCAAGAACAGGGATGATATATCATCAAAATTCCTGAACGCAGAAGTCACGAAGTAATGGGAGCTGTGGATCTGTAAATCCAGTGGAAATCACTCTCAGTCATTGGATCAAACTTAGTAAAGAGGTATCACTAAGCACTTTGGCGAAGTCCCACTTCGGGAGAATAGAGATGGATTAACGCCATAACTTATGAATGTTAGATTCATGAAGTTAATTTAGGTTGTTGATGGTAGAGGGACGCGTGTCCACATATCAACGACTATCTAGAGGTTCGGTCATCTAGAGATGTCGCAAGCCAGAATAAATCCTGGCCATGGACGATAAGTGCATGTGGCAATAGATCAGATGTGTTCGAAGTTTGAAACTCCGGAAGGAAGTGTGGTTCAAGGAGAGGAAACCCCCGAACGTCGAAGTTATGAATTAAGGTGACCTGTTGATTGAGAATACTTTGGGACCCCTCATGTCCATTAGATCCAGACTATAGCCAACAATTCGACAAAGTCTTACTTCGGGAGGACGACGATGGCATGACCTTAAACTCTCTGAATGATAGAGCTATGAATAAACGTGAACTGTAGATATCAAGACCCTTTGGGATATTTCCTGACCATTTGATTTAGACCATGGTTAGCCTGATGTTGACCACTCCGAGAGAAAGGAGGAGGTCACACCATGAACTCCCTGAACATCGAAGTTACGAAGTAATGGAGGCCGTCGATCTAGGGGTTACGTGGACGCCTTGACCATGAGATTGAAGGGATTGGAAGGTTATAAGTCAGGGATGATGTAGTATGGTGACATCATCTAGGGTGACGTGGACCCACAAGTAACATGCCATGTGTCACCTGGATTCGTGCATTTCACAAACCCCATAGGCCCATTAACGTGTGACACGTGTCACCCACTAAAGGGTCATGTGTCATCTCAGCCTTGCTGCGTATCACGACTGGCACTCACTGCTTGGTCCATTTGGTGAGAGGAGTATGTTGGACCCACCTCTATTTTCCTTCATATCTAGTACGTTACCACATGTGAGGGTGGATTGGCGCTAACCTCCTATCGAGGATCGATGGTCGTGCTTGAATCGGAGTGGAGATCTACGATCAGGGATGATTATGGAGTCCCAACTGGCACGATGTTTATTTTATTTCCCGAGTTCTGCAATAAAAATTGCTCACCCCCAGTGGAATTGATGCCAATAGTTTTTCCTACCAGATATACAGATCGACAGTCTAGGAGGATTGCAAAAATTCAACCCGTGCAGATGATACTTCTACCCTTGATCTCTGCAATTCCTCTCCACTGTATATTCATGGATCTACATGGACACACCTCGATCATGGGATCCAAGGGGAACTGGGAGACAATTGGAGAAAACTTTAGACTTCGAAGCTCTGGGAGGTTCAACAGGTAGGTGAAGCTAGGAACCTCCGAGGCTGTCAGTCCCACACTGACATGGCCCACCAACGTCACCTGGGGTGATGTAGACCCCTGTCTTGTATGCCATGTGTCATCCAGACTTGTACTTCTCACAGACCCTAAAAGACCCTTAGAACATGACACATGTCACCCCCCGACAAGGACACGTGTCATTCCTGGCCCTATCGCGTGTCATCCCCCTAACACATGAATTCTCGATCAAAGGTTAGGGGGGACCTTTCAGGAGTCCGGGTCTTTGAGACTCCAGAGGTTTGAGGTGTAGTGTCAA
This sequence comes from Picea abies, assembly GCA_900067695.1. Taxonomy (NCBI): domain Eukaryota; kingdom Viridiplantae; phylum Streptophyta; class Pinopsida; order Pinales; family Pinaceae; genus Picea; species Picea abies. Next base: position 2,152 of record CBVK0100635327.1, on the reverse strand, counting down.
GAACAAGCCGAAAGGTCAAAGGTTAGAGCTACATGGCACCACCTTGGGAGTTCGCAATTTCGAGACTCTGGGGAATCTATGGATAGAAAGAAAAAAGGGGCATTTAGAGCCGAATGTCAAACACCCCTCTAGCTTGTGTGTTGACCAGGAAATAAGCCACGCTGTTGGATTGGGTGATGGGTGGACTTCCACCATAGATGTTGAAACAATGGAAACAATATGAATGAGATGGACTCCCATGATCGATCCATGGCTAATAGTGCCCAGAGAGCTTTGGGAGGCTATAACTTGTGATTCAGAACTCATATTTATGTATGGTGGTAACCATGAGGAAGATCGTGATGAGCATAATTCTGGTGGAGAGACTAGAGTTGGGATTGATATAGTTAAGGAAAAACTAAATTATGATGCCCCATCCCTTAAAAGAGTACTTAGGGGTCGGGTGTGTTACAAATTGGTATTAGAGCATGGCAACAACACTTGGCCTGCTTGGGCTCATGCACGACTCGCATAAAAATATTATTAAAGAACTTTAAGGGGTAACACCCTACCTTCCACCCTTCTATAAGAAGCTTGTCTGAACCTCTACTGAAGAGAGGAATGAAACCTTCTATTGTTGATAGATGTTTTGGAACTCTGCACTGTGTATTGCTAATGTTTCCAAATAAAGAAGTTGACTTCATTTTGCAATGATACGTGTTGTTCATGAATTAATAGATCATTAACTAACGGAAAATGATTTATAAACACTCAAGAAGTCAGTAAACATCAAGAAAAATACAACGTAAGGGATGGTGACACACCATGAGTTGGGGGAAAGCTCCCACAATAGAGAGGATTAATCCAATGAAAGGAGGGCAGTGGAAACCCCTCCAGATTTGGTCGAAACAGTAAGAAGCCTCATGGAATAATTACAGAGTTGTAAGGATGACAATGAAAGGATGATAAAGGAACATGAAAAGCAGACCGAAATTAATGTAGTCTTATTGCAAAGTCTATCCAACATAAAAAGGAAACTGCAACATGGTCAAGCTGCCAGTCATGTGGACAAACATCACACTAAGAAAACTCCAAGTCCACCTGAGCTACAAAAGCATGGTCTTTAAAGTGGCCACACCAAGAGGAGCACCTCAAGGAAGGCCCAACATGGAGCCAAGATACACTCACCAAAATATTCCTCTGAGGACACTGACCACTCCAAGGAATCTTCTAGTGGAAAAAACAGTTCTCATTCCCATACTAGAAGAAATAAGAGGAAACATTCCAAGAGTCATGATCCTGAAGAATTCAAGAAAGACAACCCACCCATGTTCGATGGAGAGATTAAGAAGGAGGAAGAAGTAGAAGTTTGGATATTCGGCTTGAAGAAGTAATTCAGAGTCCATGACTGCTCTAAAAACTTAAAGGCTCAGATAACCATTTTCAACCTGAATGGGAAAGCTTCCATTTGGTGGGAGGACCTCAGGAATTTGAAAGGAATCCATGAGAAGGACTTATCATGGAAACAATTTGAGAAATACTTCAATAAGAAGTATCTGTCAGAAAATTACTTTGATGGGAAGACCAAGGATTTCTATGAACTCAAGCTGGGACAACTCACCATAGATGAATATATCAACAAATTTCTTGAGCTGATGAAGTATGTTCTCTACATAAAGGATGAAAAAGTAAAGATGCAATGATTTATTAGTGGATTACCTCAGTCCTACTGAGACAGAATTGAGTTTGACGAGCCAAAGACTTTATAAGATACTATCTGAAAGGAAAGGTATTTCTATGATCAATTCAAGAATAAGACATAACCCCATAAAGACTGGAAGAAGAGAAACAATTTGGGATTCAAGAAGAAGGGGTTTAAATCCTCAATATTTAAGAACCATGGGAAAATCTCTAGGATGAGCCTTCCTACTAGAAGTGTGTATCAACAAAACTTTCCACTCCAGAGTGGAAATAATCCATTCAAAGCAGCCCCAAGTAAGACTGATGTTAAGAACCAAACATCAATATAGCATATAAAAACTTCAGGAAAAGTACTCAACGCCTTGAAAAAGAGATAATTTCAGATACTAAGCCTCTTCGAGGGGGCAACCTCCTTTTACCCCACTTAAATGTTCCAGTTCAAGATGATTCAAAATGAAAATGTCTCCTTGGT
>CBVK0100635326.1:0-11388 GCA_900067695.1 Picea abies | reverse complement strand
ATCTCAAAGGGATGTTGCAGGTCTGATAATGAAAGTACTAGGGATGAGCACAAACACTTCTTCAAGTCATCGAAGGCCTGTTTTTAGGACAAGCCCCACAAAAATTTTTCCTTACCATCACCCCTGGTTACTTGGCCGAGGGCCCATGCGATATGAGAGAATCCCAGCATGAACCTTGGATAGAAATTGGCAAGGCCCAAGAAACTCTGAAGTTCAGTTAATGTGGTTGGGGCTGGCCAGTCACGAATGACCTGGATCTTGGCTGGATCCACATGCACACCATGTTTATCAACGATGTAGCCTAAGTAATGGACCCTGTCCATGCCGAAGGATCATTTTTACAAGTTTTCATATAGTTTGTGCTGCCGCAAGGTGTGTAGAACCTGCTGAATATGCTATAGGTGTTCTTCCCACGTCTTGTTGTAGATGAGGATGTCATCCAGATACACCATTACAAAATTATTGGTGAAAGGTCATAGGATATCATCCATCATTCTCATAGAAGTTGTTGGAGCATTTGTCAAACCAAAGGGCATGAACAACCATTCAAAAAGGCCTTCTTTTGACTTGAAGGCAGTCTTCCATACATCTCTATGTTCTATTGGGACCTGGTGGTAGCCAGACTTCAGATCAATCTTACTGAAGTATTTGCCCCCCGTGAGCTGATCAAGGAGGTCTTCGATTCGGGAAATAGGGTACCGGTTTCAGACTGTGATTTTATTCAGGGCTCGATAATCAATGCAGAGTCACCAGGTCTCGTCTTTCTCATGCACCAACACGATTGGGCTCCCACAAGGCGATGAGATGGGATGGATGTTCCCCTTGTGGAGTAATTCTTGGATCGGCCTCTTGATCTCCTCATTTTCTAACAGAGAGAGGCGATAGACTAGCCCATTGGGTAGCGGTGTGCCTGGGGTCAGATCGATGGGATGCTTGACCTGGTAGTGCAGAGGTACCCCGGTAGGAGAGGAGAAGATATATGAGTATTCTTCCATGACTTTATCCACTTGCTTCTGTTGTGTGGAGAGATCGGTTGCAGAGGCCCTAGATGTGGCTGCGATCTTTCACTCGCTCTGAGAGTGAATCATGAAGAAGACAAATTTCCTGGTCTGAGAGATGAACTTCCTGCATTGCTTGGCATAGATCAAGGAAATAACACTAGGAGGGACTGCCTAGGGTATCCTGTACAATTTCTTGTTTAAAGTAATAATAACACTATGAGGCCTAAACTCATATACAACATGACGTTTCCATAAATAAGGTTGGCCCAAAAGAACATTACAAACTTCGAGAGGATCAACATCACACAATACCTCGTCTTTGAAGGGCTTGATGTCGTATGACAATTGACACTGTTGGCTGACATGGAGATCGCTTCCTTGGCGGAGCCATCCAATGGTGTAGGGTTGTGGGTGCGGTGTTGTCGGCAGGGCCAACTGCTTGATGACCTCTGTTGAGATGAGGTTCTTCTGGCTACCGCTATCAACGATGAAGTGCAGCGGGGTGCCTTTTACCCACATCTGTGAATGTAAGAGGCGCTCTCCTTCTTCTGGCTCGTCTGGTTCACCAGGTTGGAGTTTGGTGCTAGCAACGATGGAATTGGGTTCTGCATCAATGATCTGTCTTTCCCCTTCTAGTTCTGACTCATAGTCGGAACCCACATCTGATTTATAGGCTTTCACTTCAGCCACCAACGACTACTTTGAGTGGCAGCCAACAGTGTTATGCCAAAGGCTCTTATGGAAGTCACACTACTTCCCGATATCTTTCTTTGTCTTTCTGATGTCCTTCTTTTCTTGCAGCTTGGGTTGGTTGTCTTGATAATTTCCATCTTTGCTCTGTCCTTTATTCTATGGGTTGAGGCCGCCCTTTCCTATATTTGTTGTGAGGGGTTCCCAGGCCCAAATTCCCACGTCTTTTGTTTGAGCTTTTGCTCGATTTTGACGGCATATCGGTAGGTCGTGCCCAAGGACTAGATGTCCAGAAATTCCATTTTGGTCTGGATGTATCTATGCAGAGCACCACGATACTTGAGCACCAGATGTCGCTCTGAATCTTTGATACCAAGCTTGGTACGCAAGGTATGGAAGATATTTGTGAACTTTGGCATGGCTTGGTCTCTTTCTTGCCGCAGTGTGGTCTATTTGGTATACAGGTCATCATAACTTCCAACATGGTAGTATTGTTCCTTAATAGCATCCCTGAAGGATTCCCAGGTGTCTATGACTGCAAATAATGAGGGTTCCTCTGTTTCCTTTTTCTCACATAAATTTTCCCATCAATCTTTGACATGGGAAACGACTTTGAGGAGCGCAAAAGTAGTATTTTCTCTATTCGAAAAGTTATGGACAGAAAAATACCCTTCTAGTAGATTCAACCACTTGTATATAACATCTGCATCTATCTGACCTTCAAATATAGGAATATCAAAGTTGATTTGTACCTTGAATGGGGCGGTGCCTCCACTCGAGGAAGATGTGTCTCCTGTTGCTAACCGCCGAAGGCTTTGCGTGAAACTATCCATCATCTCATTCCTCTATTGCGCGAGGGCTTCCTCAAGAAACATTTTGAAAGGATCTCTTGTCTCGTCATATTTCCCGTCTCCTGCCATGAGAGGTCGCTTGGGTGTGCAAGAGCTTTTGTCCTCAAGAGAAACAAGCTCGAGACCCAATTCTTTGTACCCTGAGCTCATTGGGGACATGCATTAAGATGACAAGGAGAAAACTGCTCTGATACCAATGATCCAGATTTTATGAGAAGAACGAAATAAATAAAGATTATTAAAATATGCTTAACACAAAATAATATAGATACAGTAAAATTGGTTTTCTATTCAATAAGGAAATAAGCTGAAACTGTAAAATGCAGCGGAAAACAAGCTTGATGGAATGGTGGCGGCTTATCTCTAAGAAGAGATCTGACGGTTGTTCTCATTCTCAATAATATGGTTACAATGAGGCTCTGAAGGCCTTTTACAATAAACATGAATGTCATAAACCCTAGAAATCCAAAAACCTAACCCTAGGAGATGAAGCGCCAAAATTCATGTGGGCCCCGTTTGGGTAAGTTAGTACATCAACTTTTTGGGGTCGTAACTTTTGCATACGATCTTCGTTTTAGGTGCACGATAGCCTGTTGGAAAGGTCTAACTGAGAAGAAAAAATTTTTACTAGCCCAAATCAAGTTAGTGCCCTTGGCAGTCACCTAGGCCCCAAATCCCCAAAAACAGTTGTTTAGGGCCTCAAAACAGCCCCAGAAGTTTGGAACCCGAAAAAACTGTCGAAAAACTGCCAAGGTGGAAAACTGTTTTTCGAGCCAGTGGAATAAGTGGGTGGCCATCGATATCCACATGAATGAATATGTATATTGTATTGTAAACAATGTATCACTATGAATGAATATAGAATATGCTAATTTTCCCAGTTTGGGTTTCCAGGGGAAAAATCTATGTGTAATGTTTGTATTTTCCATTGTATCTTTTCTATTCTTTTACTGAAAATCTGTTTTGCAGTAAATATTGTACAAGGTTAAAATCTATAGGGATGTCCACTGGCTTCAAAACCTAGATTATGAACACATTCCCTTTCGATGCCGAAAATTCCATGCTCATGGGCACCTTTTCCAGGAATGTCCCTTGAATGAGAAAACAGATCCCCCCAATCCCCATTCGAAAAAGGACGAGGAAGGATTTGAAAAAGTCCAAGCCAAGTGCAAAGCCCAAAAGAAAATACCCACCCAACCCAACCCCAAAGGCCCCCACATCAGTAACAATTTCGACTCCCTAGCTAACCTCTTGGAGCAAGAAGCCTCCAGCCCAAACCCCACGGTTGAAACCCAACCAAGTGCCCAATCCATTCAAGAAAAATAACTTACCATCAATAGTGCTCCCTCCCCCCTCAAGCCCAACCCCCAACCACCGAACCAAGATGAACCAATGGTCCCCTCTAAACCCCTAAAGGAGGAGCACGATGATCTGGAAGATATGGATCTGGAGGACCTAGATCTGTAAGGCATAGCAACAATATGTTAACGAAAAGAGGAACACTCAATACCATATAAAAAAATAAGACTATTGCAAAGTGCCTTGATCAAATCGAGGAATAAAGAGAAAGGAACATCGACCCAAAAAGTTAAGAACAATGTAGCTACTTCTTTAGGAATAAAAAACACTTCAAGCAAAGAAATCATTAAGGCTCCTAAAGATGACAAAAAAAGAGGAAGGCCATCCAACAAGCAACTCTTACAAGAACTGAGAGAACTCTTTTTAAATTATGGAAGGATTAAGAGTATGGCAGAAAAATTCTCCTCAGACCCCCAACCTTCCCAATGAAATTCATCTCATGGAATGTAAGAGGCATTAACATCCCAAGTAAGCAAAGATGCTTAAATACCTTGATATCTGAGGAAAAACCTTCTATAATCATGATACAAGAAACCAAGTGCACTTCCACAACTATGGAAAAAATGGCCATGAAATGTTGGAGAAGTTGCAATTTCATATAAATAGATGTTAAAGGAGCTTCAGGTGGCATGGCCATCGTCTAGAACCCCAATGAAATCTACCTTTCCTCCTTCTTCTCCACCCACCACACCATAACATCCAAATTCCAACCAATAGGATTTGACCAAACATGCTACATCACCAACTTCTACGGCCCTCAAATCATGCAGGAGAAATTAACCTTTCTGCGGTCCCTCTCCCTTATTTCTCCTCTCCTTGAAAGCAAGCCTTGGATCATAGGGGGATACTTCAACATTATAACCTCTCTCCTAGAGAAAAGCAGAGGCCTAAACCACCTGCATAAAGAATCTGATAGATTTAAAGACACCATCAGTGACTTGGGCTTGGTTGACTGGGAAACCACTATTGGAACCTTTACCTGGAGAAACCACCAAGATGGAAAACACCACATAGCCTCCCGTCTGGATCACTTCCTCATCTCAAAATCTCTTCTTCACATAAAATTCACCATAGAAGCCACCATTCTCCCCTATCATGGATCAGACAGTTGGCCCATCAAACTCCTTGTCAACATCCCAACTACCCCCAAGAACTATCCCTTCTGCTTTGAATCCTTCTCACTAACGAACCCCTCCTTCCACTCCAACTTTCCCTCCTAGTGGAAGGTATAAACCGTTAACTCAGGATCCCCGATGTACAGTCTCCAACAACAACTGAAGAACCTGAAATAACAAATCAAGGAATGGAATAAATCAAAATTTGGCAACATATTTCAAGCCAAAAAAAAACTTCAAGAATGAATGAAACAAAACCAATATCAGATGATCGCTCCAGGGTGCTCCTAGGAGCTAATAGAGGGATAAGTTTCTCTCATGGCCCAGATAACAACCAGAGAAAATCACGAGGAAATTCTCTGGAGACAGAAATCAAGAATCTTGTGGCTTCAGGAACGTGAGAGAAACTCAAAGTTTTTCCTCAACTCGATGATCCAGAGGAGGCACCTGAACATAATTATATCGCTAAAATACCAACAAGGAAACAAATTAAGCAACCACTAGGACATCCAATCAAAGCTTCTACAATACTTCATAACTCTTATGCAAGAAACACAGCTAAATCGAAAGGCCGCAATCGAAAAGATTACTTAGCATATTCCAAAAATGATAAATGAAAACCATAATGAAGCCCTGATGAGGCTAATCAAAATGGAAGAGGTAGAGAAAGTGATTTGGGAGATGTCAAAAGGGAAATCTCCAGGACCAAATGGATTCATAGTGGTCTTATTCCAAGATTGTTGGCTAGTAATAAAGAATGAAGTTTGGGAAGCAGTGGAAGACTCCAGAAAATACAAAAAATTCCTCCTAGCGTTCAACCCCACCTTCCTCACTCTCATCCCTAAAGAGGAAAAAGTAGAAACCCCAAACAAATTTCTCCCTATAGCTCTCTGTAATGTTATCTACAAACACATTTCCAAACTCATTGCGAACAAACTAAAACCCCTCCTTCCCTCTGTAACACCTTGTTTTCCCCAGTTTGTAAATATAACTATAAATGGCCAAGAGACTATGGAAAACTAGATATGTGTGAATGTATGATTTGATGAACCTTTGTATAAAAGCTCAATGTATGTATTTTCTGTTATTGATAGGAAATGGATAAGTGTTGCATAACTGCTGGAAGGGGGGGCTTACCAAGATAGACCATGGATGCTATGAAAGAGATGGTGAGGGGAACCAGGAATGGTTGAGATGACCCCCACCAAACTAATACCCTATTGGAATTAATGACTCAACATTCCTCTGACCCATATAATGAATTACTAGTTAGCGTGGTAGATAGGAGAGTCCTCCTCAAGAGTTAATGAGGAGACGAGGAAGAGTACCCATATGTAAGACTCCAGACCTGACCACGAGTTGGGGGTTCGAACCCACACAACCTTGCTGATAAAGGAAAGGAAGAGGTAATTAGTTGGGAGAGGCGAAAGGGAGGAGCAAGTGATCTCCGAAGAGAGCACAGTTGCAAGAGAAATCTTGAGAAGAGAAAAATAGTGGTTACAATGCTTTGGTTCGAGGAAGAACTGGGGAATAATATCGTTTTGAACGTAAGAAGATGTTGGCAAGCTTTTTCCTTACAAACTGATAAACGAGGCTGGCGAGTGATTGTGGAAGTCCTTGGGCATACCTCCTTGCTTGGTACAGAGAAAAATTGTTGTCAGGATCCTGTGGGAGGAGGAGGGTAACCTCCATCCCTGACTGTTGTTGAGCAAGAAGAAAGAGTCTCTCTCAGAGCATCATGTTCTAGCTCAGGGATGGCCATTGATAAATCCGTCAGGATTGGTTGTTCCTATGGTTGGGTAGAAACATGCACCCCTTTCAGCAATCGCTTAACGAACTTTGATTTTCTGATAAGTATCTCCATACTCTGTGTACTGAAATAGGAATAATTATTGAATATATTTGTATGTCTATGACTGAGTTCGGTGTTGAATGGTTAAGTTAGATATATGAATTATCTCTCTATGAACTCGTGCTTTTAAATGGGCATATACTTGACTCAGCTGAGTAGTTAGAGTCGTAATATGTAAGCCCATAAAAGTGTCGATCTCTAAAACCCCCCTCCTCGCAGGAAATTTCCAAGTTCAAACCCTGTGGAAGGGGGATGCCTCCTTCAGATATTTCACCCATATGATCGAGGGATGCCCATGTCCTTAAACCATTTGTGGTTAAAGGAATTAACGCTTAGCCCACAAGAATTTTCAAAGGACCCATGTGACCAAGGCCTGGGAACCTTGTGCTAGGCCTAAAAGAATCTAGAACTTCTGGCTTCAGAACTTTAGAGTTCTTCGACTCTACCGTTTATAAATTGGTCAAATTCAACTCGTAGTTATGGTTACCCACCCATTTAACTGACCCCTAGCGGTTTCCTTATCTAGGACAGTTAGACTTTCCCCCATTAAGCCTTGATCTATTCAGTCATCGCGAAGTAACGCGAACCACCGATTTGAGAGTAATCGGGAGCCCTTGGACCATTGGATCCGCTTCTAAGCACTTCGACAAAGTCCCACTTTGCAAGAACAGGGATGATATATCATCAAAATTCCTGAACGCAGAAGTCACGAAGTAATGGGAGCTGTGGATCTGTAAATCCAGTGGAAATCACTCTCAGTCATTGGATCAAACTTAGTAAAGAGGTATCACTAAGCACTTTGGCGAAGTCCCACTTCGGGAGAATAGAGATGGATTAACGCCATAACTTATGAATGTTAGATTCATGAAGTTAATTTAGGTTGTTGATGGTAGAGGGACGCGTGTCCACATATCAACGACTATCTAGAGGTTCGGTCATCTAGAGATGTCGCAAGCCAGAATAAATCCTGGCCATGGACGATAAGTGCATGTGGCAATAGATCAGATGTGTTCGAAGTTTGAAACTCCGGAAGGAAGTGTGGTTCAAGGAGAGGAAACCCCCGAACGTCGAAGTTATGAATTAAGGTGACCTGTTGATTGAGAATACTTTGGGACCCCTCATGTCCATTAGATCCAGACTATAGCCAACAATTCGACAAAGTCTTACTTCGGGAGGACGACGATGGCATGACCTTAAACTCTCTGAATGATAGAGCTATGAATAAACGTGAACTGTAGATATCAAGACCCTTTGGGATATTTCCTGACCATTTGATTTAGACCATGGTTAGCCTGATGTTGACCACTCCGAGAGAAAGGAGGAGGTCACACCATGAACTCCCTGAACATCGAAGTTACGAAGTAATGGAGGCCGTCGATCTAGGGGTTACGTGGACGCCTTGACCATGAGATTGAAGGGATTGGAAGGTTATAAGTCAGGGATGATGTAGTATGGTGACATCATCTAGGGTGACGTGGACCCACAAGTAACATGCCATGTGTCACCTGGATTCGTGCATTTCACAAACCCCATAGGCCCATTAACGTGTGACACGTGTCACCCACTAAAGGGTCATGTGTCATCTCAGCCTTGCTGCGTATCACGACTGGCACTCACTGCTTGGTCCATTTGGTGAGAGGAGTATGTTGGACCCACCTCTATTTTCCTTCATATCTAGTACGTTACCACATGTGAGGGTGGATTGGCGCTAACCTCCTATCGAGGATCGATGGTCGTGCTTGAATCGGAGTGGAGATCTACGATCAGGGATGATTATGGAGTCCCAACTGGCACGATGTTTATTTTATTTCCCGAGTTCTGCAATAAAAATTGCTCACCCCCAGTGGAATTGATGCCAATAGTTTTTCCTACCAGATATACAGATCGACAGTCTAGGAGGATTGCAAAAATTCAACCCGTGCAGATGATACTTCTACCCTTGATCTCTGCAATTCCTCTCCACTGTATATTCATGGATCTACATGGACACACCTCGATCATGGGATCCAAGGGGAACTGGGAGACAATTGGAGAAAACTTTAGACTTCGAAGCTCTGGGAGGTTCAACAGGTAGGTGAAGCTAGGAACCTCCGAGGCTGTCAGTCCCACACTGACATGGCCCACCAACGTCACCTGGGGTGATGTAGACCCCTGTCTTGTATGCCATGTGTCATCCAGACTTGTACTTCTCACAGACCCTAAAAGACCCTTAGAACATGACACATGTCACCCCCCGACAAGGACACGTGTCATTCCTGGCCCTATCGCGTGTCATCCCCCTAACACATGAATTCTCGATCAAAGGTTAGGGGGGACCTTTCAGGAGTCCGGGTCTTTGAGACTCCAGAGGTTTGAGGTGTAGTGTCAAGAACAAGCCGAAAGGTCAAAGGTTAGAGCTACATGGCACCACCTTGGGAGTTCGCAATTTCGAGACTCTGGGGAATCTATGGATAGAAAGAAAAAAGGGGCATTTAGAGCCGAATGTCAAACACCCCTCTAGCTTGTGTGTTGACCAGGAAATAAGCCACGCTGTTGGATTGGGTGATGGGTGGACTTCCACCATAGATGTTGAAACAATGGAAACAATATGAATGAGATGGACTCCCATGATCGATCCATGGCTAATAGTGCCCAGAGAGCTTTGGGAGGCTATAACTTGTGATTCAGAACTCATATTTATGTATGGTGGTAACCATGAGGAAGATCGTGATGAGCATAATTCTGGTGGAGAGACTAGAGTTGGGATTGATATAGTTAAGGAAAAACTAAATTATGATGCCCCATCCCTTAAAAGAGTACTTAGGGGTCGGGTGTGTTACAAATTGGTATTAGAGCATGGCAACAACACTTGGCCTGCTTGGGCTCATGCACGACTCGCATAAAAATATTATTAAAGAACTTTAAGGGGTAACACCCTACCTTCCACCCTTCTATAAGAAGCTTGTCTGAACCTCTACTGAAGAGAGGAATGAAACCTTCTATTGTTGATAGATGTTTTGGAACTCTGCACTGTGTATTGCTAATGTTTCCAAATAAAGAAGTTGACTTCATTTTGCAATGATACGTGTTGTTCATGAATTAATAGATCATTAACTAACGGAAAATGATTTATAAACACTCAAGAAGTCAGTAAACATCAAGAAAAATACAACGTAAGGGATGGTGACACACCATGAGTTGGGGGAAAGCTCCCACAATAGAGAGGATTAATCCAATGAAAGGAGGGCAGTGGAAACCCCTCCAGATTTGGTCGAAACAGTAAGAAGCCTCATGGAATAATTACAGAGTTGTAAGGATGACAATGAAAGGATGATAAAGGAACATGAAAAGCAGACCGAAATTAATGTAGTCTTATTGCAAAGTCTATCCAACATAAAAAGGAAACTGCAACATGGTCAAGCTGCCAGTCATGTGGACAAACATCACACTAAGAAAACTCCAAGTCCACCTGAGCTACAAAAGCATGGTCTTTAAAGTGGCCACACCAAGAGGAGCACCTCAAGGAAGGCCCAACATGGAGCCAAGATACACTCACCAAAATATTCCTCTGAGGACACTGACCACTCCAAGGAATCTTCTAGTGGAAAAAACAGTTCTCATTCCCATACTAGAAGAAATAAGAGGAAACATTCCAAGAGTCATGATCCTGAAGAATTCAAGAAAGACAACCCACCCATGTTCGATGGAGAGATTAAGAAGGAGGAAGAAGTAGAAGTTTGGATATTCGGCTTGAAGAAGTAATTCAGAGTCCATGACTGCTCTAAAAACTTAAAGGCTCAGATAACCATTTTCAACCTGAATGGGAAAGCTTCCATTTGGTGGGAGGACCTCAGGAATTTGAAAGGAATCCATGAGAAGGACTTATCATGGAAACAATTTGAGAAATACTTCAATAAGAAGTATCTGTCAGAAAATTACTTTGATGGGAAGACCAAGGATTTCTATGAACTCAAGCTGGGACAACTCACCATAGATGAATATATCAACAAATTTCTTGAGCTGATGAAGTATGTTCTCTACATAAAGGATGAAAAAGTAAAGATGCAATGATTTATTAGTGGATTACCTCAGTCCTACTGAGACAGAATTGAGTTTGACGAGCCAAAGACTTTATAAGATACTATCTGAAAGGAAAGGTATTTCTATGATCAATTCAAGAATAAGACATAACCCCATAAAGACTGGAAGAAGAGAAACAATTTGGGATTCAAGAAGAAGGGGTTTAAATCCTCAATATTTAAGAACCATGGGAAAATCTCTAGGATGAGCCTTCCTACTAGAAGTGTGTATCAACAAAACTTTCCACTCCAGAGTGGAAATAATCCATTCAAAGCAGCCCCAAGTAAGACTGATGTTAAGAACCAAACATCAATATAGCATATAAAAACTTCAGGAAAAGTACTCAACGCCTTGAAAAAGAGATAATTTCAGATACTAAGCCTCTTCGAGGGGGCAACCTCCTTTTACCCCACTTAAATGTTCCAGTTCAAGATGATTCAAAATGAAAATGTCTCCTTGGT
>CBVK0100635325.1:0-11388 GCA_900067695.1 Picea abies | reverse complement strand
AGACATGATCTCCTAGTTATCCCTAGATATCGGGGATAACACACCCTAGCCTTGCGATTTTGGGGGGTGGCTTTGCCAAACTCTCACTCAAGGAGTAGGCACTAACAAACTTTACAAGAACATAAAATTAATTACAAGAATACAAGCCTCAAGGAATTCCCAAGGGCTTGCTACAATGCTAGAATGAAAGAGGAATGGTTGGGTGTTGTTACCCAATCAAAGGAGAAGTATTTGGTGTGTTTTGTGACCGAAAATGGCCAGCATAACCCCTTGACCTGGTAAGAACCTGCAAAAACCAGCAAACTATTGCTTGCTAGAAATGTTGCAAAACACACAAGAAAGTTAAGAAAATTCTTGTTTTTTAACAGAAATTTCCTACATATAGATTTCAAAAAATAGTATTGATTTATGACCTATCTAAGAGTGTTAGCAAACCAAATCTGAAGTAAGTATGTAACAGAAAATGAGAAGGGAAAAACTATGAACTTTAAATAAGCTATGAGGGTAGACTCTTGCTCCAGGCTATCCCAACAAAACCCTTGAAGAAAACCTGCAACTTGTGAACCAATGTGAGATGAGAGAAAATAGAAGGCAAGATAAACAAGTAATACAAACTAATTTGCACTACTTACTATCCTACTCAAGTAGATCTACAACTACACTATTGCATGATCTATCCAAACAAACTAATTTGCTTTAGATATTAACTCTAGATCTCAAACAAGAAAATACAAGGAACAAGATCACCTCATGTGCATGGAAGTAGCAAGACTAATCTTGCTACTTCAAAATCCTCCAAAGCCTTTCTATTAATCAAAGGGAGAGATTGCAACAACTAATTGCTACAAACCTTTCAAGAGAAAAATGGAGGGAGAGCAAGATGGACAAATGAGAGAGAGAGATGGGGCAAGAATTGGGTAGCATAACAATAATTCAAGAGATGGTGAGAAATGAGTAAGGGAGGGGTTCTATTTATATTTGGGAAGACAAAACTACCCCTCTTGGATGAGTTACAAGTGTCACACATCAAAGAAAAGTCACTTTTAGGGTTTTGGTAAGTTAGGGTTTTGGCATGGATGGATGAAGTGGCAATGAGTTGGAGTGAGTTGGCAAGTCTTTGACAAGTCAAATGATGAGTTGTAGGGTCTAGGGAGGCACACTAAATGATAGAATAAGTCTCTCATTAATTAATTAATTTATTTTTTACTTTTTGGAGACTTTCTAGAAGGGGGGCACACCTATCTAGGGAAAGTGACATTTTTGATTAATGGCTAGGTGAGGGGGTGATGTGAGGGTTGGAAAAGGTTAGGAAAAATCTTTCTCATCATTTTTCACTTTTACTTTCATCCATTTGCTCAAAAATTACAAAAATGACATTTTTCCTATGTCATGACTTAGCAATTAAAATTGTTGTTTTCACTGATTGAAGCTCCTGGTGGACAAACACATGGAAAAGTTGTCCGACTGAGCTGAAACTTGGTCCAAGGGTGTAGGGTGTCTCATTCAATTTCTTTTGAGCACAAATACCCCTAGCAAAAGCCCAAGGACCTAGTTTTTACAAATATTTGCTCAAAAATAATTAAAAATAATTAATTAAATTACCCAATCTTAGGTAATTTTAATTAATTAAAAAAAACTATTTAGACTCAGCGGAATTCCGTGAAACTTTCTGAGATGTCATACATGGTCATTTACATCATTCCTAAACAATAGCTACCAGAGGATAACTCCATTAGAACGCCTTTCGCCACTTTGGAAGAATTATTAATGGTGGGAGTGAAAAACTCAAGGGAAATTAATAAGGCTGAAAAGCCAAATTAATAACCTGAGGATAAAAAACACTCAGTGAAATGAACTCTCCAAATGAAAAAATCCCAAGGTAACTGACCTAACTATGATCCATGCAGACCTATTACATTATTAACCCACACAGGGGTGTGGAAATTCCGATTACAAAAATCTATGTTGGAGGCAAAAAATGTCCAGTAGAACCAAATAATCTTCGACATGTTTGCATTTGTTGATGTATATCTTTATGGCACATGGAGTTGACCCCCTAGTTGAATAGGCGGTCAATAGGGAGTGTTATCCATCAAAGTTGCACTAGGATGGACTTCCAGCGAGCCTCTAAAGATTGAACATTATTGTTCAAAATTTAGAGTTCAGAAGTTCAACCGGTCAATAAAACCAACTTTTTCACATTTTCCATAAAAAATTGTAATAAGAGATGTTGCATGATGAACTTGTAAAAGGTCTTAGCCACCTTCAACTTAGGCATGAGTTGTTACTCTGGAGTGTTTTTTTTTACTTATTAATTATATTTTGTCGTTTTAAGGCAATTTATAATTTATGAGTTTTTCACTCAATTCCTCTAGAGCTAGAGTATATACTCATGGTTATACCTTAGCATGGATATAAGCCTAGTGTTTAATGTATATTACCATGCTAAACATACTCTTAAAGTCTTATGGAAATGTGTTAATTCCCTCTTAGTATTTTTTTAATTTTTCAGTTAATTAAAATTTTTCCGCAAAACGAGAATTTTTAATTAAAAAATAAAGTTGTAATAAAAAAGTGGTACTAGGAGTGTTCCTATGCCTTGGGGGTGCTCAGTTTTGGACCTAGAGCATCCACATTACCTAAGTACCCACTTGGTTGAGTAAAATTAGTGATTTTAATCACTTAAAAATCAATTTTATTCAAAAAACCCAAAAAAGTCAAATAAAATCAAGAAAAATCAGCAAAGGCTATTTTCTTGGAAACATGTAGGGACATGTTTTGAGTGAATAAAGCCTTAAAAGGCTATGTGGCAGTCAAAGAGGAGTTCCTATGTAAATAAAGGATCAATTCAATAAAGATTTGGTGTGGTTGGTGGATTCTCCAAGAGAGGGTGCGCCCTTCTTTGGGAGAGGTGGCGCACTCGAAGAGGAGGCTGCCCACCTCTTGAGAGGTGGCGCCCCTCTCACCCACTTGCTGCTCCATGTGTTGATAGATTAGAGGATTGGGAGAGGTGGCAGCCCCTCATCCCACACTTAGCATTGCTTTACTTTCCAAGTGGTGCGCCCTCCTCCTTTGACATCTTTCCCTCTTGGCTATATATTGGAGCACTCTTCCCATTGTAAGCTAGTTGGAGCTTGGGATTTGTGCCATTGTAATAGTGTTGTATCATTCATATTGTTGGAATAAAAAAAGGCTTTGGAGGCTACATTGGTGTCTACTTTCATGTGTGGAGCTTCTATGTTCCATGCTCAAAATTGAGGTATAATTTGCTTGTGTATTTTTTGCCTTTTCTATTTATTGTATGCCTTCTATTATGAACTATCTCCTAATTGGGTAATATTATAAAATTGTTTGTTTATTGATCTTAATGTTTGTTTACAAGTGATAGCTTTAGTATGCATGCTCATTTCGGTTAATGACCATGCTTATTTCAAAGTTTCTTTGTAAGTAGCATCATATGTTTAACAAATTGTTGGCAAGGAATCTCTAAGCATTTTGCAGATCTCATACTTGAAGAGGAGGATAGGCATCGGTTTCACTTACCTCACTGTTCAAGACTTAAAAAAATGACATAACCCCTCTTGTGGATCCATCAACAAAGACTCCATTTGCCCAATTTCCAAGGGTCAAAGCACTTCTCTTCTTTCTCCTTCTCCTCTTTAAATTTTTTGTTTTGGTTACTTATTTCAAACACATATAAAGTGAAGTTTAAAGGCTGAATATATCATTACTTTGTATGTTTGAAGAACAAGTAGATAGATCATAAAGTTATTCAGAAATCTAGCTTGCTAATGGCTATCCTAAATTTATTTTTTAAAGAAATTTTTTGAAGATAAAGATAGTCCTTTGTAAAAGAGTTTAAATTCTATATTTGAGCAAAGTCTTACTGTTTTATTTTCTGTTTTAGGACAACAAAGAATAGCAGTAAGAAAGGGCTTCTTCTTAGTTAGTTTAGACTTAGAAATTTCTAGCTTATCATAGGCTTTTACTTGGAAAAATTTAGTTTCATATACTAATAACCAAAGACACTCGTAAAATGTTTTTGGCCATCCTTTTGCTATCTTTTGTTTGCTATTTTGTGCAGGTCTGTGCAAAGACAAAGGGATACTCTATCCAAATCTTGAAGATTTGAAGTTGCCAAGAACCCCAAAATGACCCTATATTGTCAAGAAACATTGTAAAAAACATTTATTTCATTTTTTATCCATATATAGGGGTCCACTTCTCATTTTACGAGATCCAAAGACTCTTCAAAGAGCAATTTGTAACCGAGAGAATAAAATCAGTGAGCCAAAGGAACCCTCACTTTGCTTTTCCCCCTGAGGGGTGTGTGTTGTGTTTTTTGGATCTTTTTCTTAGTTTGCTTCAAGTTTTGTTCCTTTGATTTAATTGCTCAAATAAACTCACAATCAGCTCTAAAGGTTAAAATAAATCACAATTTAGATTAGATTTCATTCTCGCAAAGTAGAATACTAGTTGTTAGTTAACTTCAAGTTTATGCAAATTTCAAAGTTGGCAATAAATCGTCTCCTCAGCTCCTCCAAAGAGGCTGGTCAGTGAAGACTCTAGAAATTACAAAACATTTCAATTTCAGTATTTTGCTTTATGGTTTAAAATAAACAACTCCCCTCAGCTCCACGTGCGGTTCTTGACCCTTCTAGTTGCGAGCTAGTCTCGATCTGCTAGGAGTAAGTTTCATACATGCTGGGTTGGTCAGTGGTGACAGAATAATTAGGGAAATCTCAATAGTTTCTACTTTAATGCACGAGAAAACGCCTAAAGGGAATGTGTGAAGTAAGGTGGGCCCCCTCGGGACTTGGCTTCCCACCCGTTTTGGACACTCGACACCTTTAGTGAACTTATTGGTGAGGTCCCTAGGGCTTCGGTAAGTTCTCCGCAAGTTTCCAAACAAATAAGTAGCCTCTAAAGAGGCCACACAACCTTTCATTAATCTACCATTAATTTACCTTAATAAAATACGCGATTTACATTGCCCACAATACCTTTAAGGCACTGGTCTCATTTACACTTTTTGCAAAGCCATATGCTTCACACTCTTTTTTCAGTCATTTACTTGGAAGCAAATTTGAATTCACTTGCATCAAACAATTGTGTCTTAAGTATCTTTTTATGCAAGTGTAAGTTTGATATATATTGTGGTGAATAATTGATCTGTGTATACTTTTGCTTTATGTTGGTTAATGAGAGAATAAACTCCTAGATTCATTTCTTGTACTTAGATTAGTTCAAGACTTAGTATATTTGTGAGGGACTACCTCCCCTTGGCTTCGCTAGGAGTTGGCCTAGACAAAGGAGTTGAGGATTAGGTGACAGCACCTTAACTCTCACTTTCCCCCAAGGACACATCGAGTGGATTGAAGGTTTCTTCCACGTCTCCCAGGTGTGTATAAGGCGGCAATAGGGAGTAAGAGGATTTACACCCCCAAGGTGGTAGTACCTCTAGCTTATTTTTCTCTTGACTCCATTAAACCAATCATTAAAGACACTAGTCATTACTTGTTGCATTGGAGAAATAAATTGTTTCCTTGGTAAACGTGAAAAGTTGAGGTCTTGAATTTCTCTCACCGGGATTTTGTTCTTTGAGCTGTAGGCTCTCTTGCCACATTGAGGCGTCCTATCTCTCTTGATAAACCTTCTTGTTGTTAAAAAACTAACCCAACAGCCATAAGGCTGCAGAAACCCTAACTGTTCTAACCCTAATATTTCACAAACTAATTTTAGACTTAAGCTAAACTTTTGCCCTCTTATTCTACTTGCTGCAGCATACTTTTTGGTCAAATATTGGGCAAGTTTCATTGGGTAATTTTTCTTCTGTAATGCATTATATATTACAGCCATAAGACTGATAAATTCTCTGCAGAAATGTTTTATAACAACCTTTTTGACTGCTCAAGCTTCAAACTATTTGGTGCAAGCTATACTAGTCATTGTTGGTTCACCTATTGCATATTTAAATGAACTTGTCGTAGATTTAAATGCAGCCTCTGTTATCATTTTATTGCTGATAATTAATATTAGGGACAACAATCTTAACTTGCTTGTCCACCTAACATACTATATGCAAGTGTGGCTTTTCTTGTGTCTCGGGAAGGTACAAACACTTTTGCAGGTATCCAAAGACTTGGCAACCTTAAACCATCCAGAGACAAGTCATCAAAGCCATATTTCTGTTCCATTATTGACCTTTAGGGGGATACCTCTCTTCCTTCCCTTCCATCCATCTCAATCCCCCCAGGGTCACCGGGATTGCCTCCCTAGAGTGACCTAGTCACCCTTGAAGCACAAGACCTATATCGAGGTGACATTGGGTATAGTGTCTCTTAGTTGTCGCCACTTGGTGGTTGGGTCAGAATTTTCCCAACCTACAACTTGTGCGATAACAACGCCTACAGACTCAATCTACCCCCATACATTTGCATTTACTCAGTAGTGAATGTGGAGAATCTCAAACTCTATGAGCCTTCTGTTACCTTCCTAGTTTCACTAGGATGCACTTATGGATGAGCCGCCAAAGATTGAACAAAGACTTGTTCAAATTCAGAGTTTAGAAGTCCAACCAGGCACTTTTTCCCCTTCAAATTTTCTTCTTCTTCTTCTTCACGCATTTTTGTAATTTTCCCAAGCCAATTTTTTCACTTGGAACACTAACTGCTCACTGTTTAACTGATGTGTGTCTGTTTTCTTGCAGGTTTACTTCTGAATTCGGTCTTAGGGTTTATAGTTCAGTTATTAAACCTAGATCTGAAGATAAACAATGGAGATACAAGATGACACAAGATATGGAACCAAACAACATAGATCTGACCTTTATTGATATAATAAGTAAGAACATGATACAATAAGGATGTAGATCTCAAATAACATCAGATAGCTCCAATAGAAAAGATATGAGCTGCTACAAAATTATCCCACAAGAAGATGCAAGCCTCCAAAGGCTAGATACACAATGAATACCAATACAAGAAGAACTAGGGTCAAGTCCAAACCCCCCTGGTTGATGGCACGTCTTCCTGCAGAGCTAAGAAGACCCAATATTTGGGCCCATCTAAAGGAAGTCTCCAAATGACTCCAAACTCGGTAGAATGATAGATCGGGGTGATAGAACCCCCCTCCTAAAGTCTCGGGCCAAAATTCCAAGAGAGGCTCCTCCAAATGCTGAATCGTCAAGTGAAGTTGTGCCCTCTTGAATCCTGTCAATGCCCAATAATTCGGCCCTGATGAATGAGACCTCCAAATGCCTTGAAACTTGCTAGAAAGATAGATCGGGACACTGCAAGTCACTAGGTGAAGTCTCAGGGTTAGATATGAAGTATAACCCCTCCAAACTGAGTAGATCTGAATCACAATAACGCCCTCCTTCTCTCCAAATCGTGCCAATGCTCTAGGAAATCATCCGGCAAGTAACCCTCTCAAATGCACTAGATCAGATGATTGAGGCCCTGCAAGAAAAACCCAAGTGCTAGAATATCCAAAAGCCCTGCCAATCTCCTGGATCGAACTTCCCTCAATGAATGGTGCACCCCCCTACTGAAAACCCTCAAGGGTACGGCCTGTAGATGTCCTGGATGAGTATTGAGACCTGTGACTGCTGTAGAATGGTGTGGGTGGAGTATTTCGACCCCGAGACCAAGCTTGGAACAAGATAGGTGGAATCTTTCACCACCAAATTGTTGTTTAGGGTTTGTATTCTCAAAACCCTCAAAACTGTGTGCTCAAGATCCCAAATCAATTTTCCAATAATAATCCAAGATGAAGTGAGAGGTGCGCCCTAGGCTTTCCTTTATACCTCCTTCTATTCCTCTGTTGAGTTAAGTTAACCCTTAGGTTCCCACCATACTTATCTTTTTCCCTCTCATCCATCCGATACATTGGTTCGGGCATTGGGTTCGCCAAGCTAGCAAAGGGTTGTACCTTACCTTGTGGGAAGAAGGGGCTAAAAGCCTAGAGGGTAAACATAGCTGGCAAAAGATAAAAGCCAAAAGAATGAAACCTTCAGATGCTTCGCCCAGGGATCGCTGAGAAAGCAATAAAAGGCTTCTCAGCAAGAAACAGAGGGACCCATAAAATAATAAAATCAAGACCTAGTTGGAGGATAGGGGGTCTCATCATGAGCCAACCTATTAGGTCCATGGGCCTTGTTATCCCTGCTTTTTAGGAATAACTAGGAGATCATGTCTCGAGGCCCACAGGTCCTAGACATGGAGTACCGAGAGCAGGATTGACCTGAGCATGGCCCTGGACAGTCCATCCTTTTCTTCTTCCATTAGCTTTGTCTTGTCAGCAGCAACATCATCCATCACCGTCGGATTGGTCCTGTATCAAAAGAGGTTCTTGCTTCGTGAGCTAATTGGTCTAGGTATCATGGTATGTGTCACTTTTGATCATTAAAACCTTTAAATATATGCATCTGGTTCCTTTTATCTCTAACAAATGCTTGGATCTTACATTTTCCCGCATGACCATGCTTGGGGAAATTGACAGGGTGACCTAGCAAGCCTGTGCCCATAGGTTTTGGTTTGCCATTGGGGGGAACTTCTGAAAAGCCATCGTTCGCTCCCATCATAACACCACTGTTTCATATTATCTCCCGCTCATCTACCCCACTAGCCTTGTCCAGGCATTGGGTTGACCTATTTACAGGATTGCACCTTATCTCATGGGAAGAAGGGGCTAAAGGCCCAGAAGGTAAAAGTAGCTGGTAAAAGACAAAAGACTAGAAATAAAAACCTCGAGATGCTTCGTCTAGGGATCCTCGAGAAGGCAGTAAAAGGCCTCTCAATAAGAAACAAGAGGGACCCAGAAAATAACAAAACAAGACCTAGTCAAGGGATAGGGGGTCTCATCACGAGCCAAACTATTAGGTCTATGGGTACCTAGCAGTATGACATTGCACCAGCTGGTTACCACGCCAGGGCAGTGACTCTTGGTTACATGGCCAAGGGAAAGGGGGTCTCATCACGAGCCAGCCTTCTCATTTCTGCGAAAGTACTTGTGGGTAACGTTGTCAGCTCTGGTCACCATGCCAAGGCAGTGTCCCCTGGTTAGCTATTGAGCAAAAAAAAGCAAATAAAAGAATAAAACAAGAATAAAAAGAATAAAGGCAAGAATGGGCTTGGAAAAAATGCATTCATGATAGGTACAACTCGCCTTCTACAAAGGCACCCACAGATAACACGTTTATGCATCCTTAGCCCTCACTGCACCCACATGTTTGGACATCCCCTAGCCACATCACCTCACTTACATGGCTTGGATGAAATCTTCCTGGAAACTTTCCTTTTCTTATGGATACTAACCCAATAGGATGTCTTGACCTTTTCTCTAATCTTGTATTGCAGGTTTTTGTAATGTCTTTGAGCTATTGACTGATGTATTGGGGGTTTTTATGCATATGTTTAATAATATTGATGATGAAATGTGATTAACATTGCTACGATCTCAGTGATTGATGAGCCCATGGAGGGCGTAGCTTTTGATGTGTAGAACCATGCCCAATGGACAGGTACCATTTGGACTGGTACACATGGGGAGA
This sequence comes from Picea abies, assembly GCA_900067695.1. Lineage (NCBI taxonomy): Eukaryota > Viridiplantae > Streptophyta > Pinopsida > Pinales > Pinaceae > Picea > Picea abies. The sequence goes on along the minus strand of CBVK0100635325.1, from coordinate 1,835 downwards.
TGACCAGTTTGGACCTCCATGGGGCTGAAGATCCCACCAGATGGATGCTGAGACCCCATCAGGGGGTAGAGACAGGATGGACATGGATCAGGGATTTTGCACCAAAGAGGAAGAGGACGTTCCATTAGAGGCACTCCGGCATGACTAGACCTAAGGGGAATGACTCCTTTTTAGTGGAATGGTAGCCTTGGAAGGCTTAGGACATCCCCATCTTCACCATGACGTCATCCAGCTTCATGGACACCTTTGGAGGCAGACTGGGCAGCAGTGGCATGTGTGGCATGTTGGAGAGGCCCCTGGGGGGCAATTTAATGTAAAAACAATATTATTTTGGTATTATGGCCTTGTCGGCCTTTTTATGACCTAAAAAGTAAAATTAGGTCATTGATACACTATATATTGAGGGTTTTGACTCTCATTTTATCATGATCTATCACTCACTCATTAGTGAGGTCTAATTTTAGCACCCTATTGGGGTTTTTGGCTGAACTAAGTGATGCGCACTTGTTGAAGGAAGAGATTTTTTGGCATTTATGGTGTTTCTCTTGAAGAAAGGTGTTACAACTAGGGTTTGCATGGTTATTTCTTCATGATTTGTAAGTATTTTTTTTCAAAACTTCTTGATTGAATGGTTGTAGTTTGATTTCTTGCATCTATTTATAAATATTGTTGAATCAAAACCCTAGGGGACAAACACACAAGTAGGTCGTTGTCTCATGTCCCTTGATAGAGAAGCCTTAAGCCATTGAAGAGGAAAAAGAGAGCCTAGCCATAGCTACACTCCTTTTTCTTTCTCCCTTATGCTAGTCGTACCCTTTTGAGCCAAGAAGAGAGATGTCCCTGGCATAGGCTTACTACACCAAGGCCGTACTGTTCTAGGGTTTGCTGATAGGCCTTGCTCTAGCAACACCTCCCTCAGCAAAACCTCTTGTCTTGGTCTATTTTTCCTGTTTTGGGCTAGCCGTTTGCTGGGAAGGAGGAGAGAGCACGAGGCCTTGCTTTTGCAACACCGGAGTGAGCCTCTCTCCCCTAGGGTTCTACTTTAAAGGCCCTGCTCTAGTAGCACGTTGAAATCTCTTTCCCTTCAACTCTTGCGTCCATCATTTATTGACTCCTTTAACCCTAAGGCATTGATCTCCAACCTCCAGCGTTGAAGTGAAATCAAATCCAAACACTCTCAAACTTCTTTTAAATTGAAACCCTAACTATACTAACCCTAACCTACTAACCCTAAAATGTTGATGTCACCCTTGGTTATTTCATCTTGATGCAACAACGTTTCATTTTATAAGCAATTGAATGGTAGTTAAGAGCATTTATTGGATTGAGTGTTGATTTGTTGCATTGAATGCTATATCGTTCCAGTATTTATTGACAAGTGACATATTTATCATTGCCATTTTGCAAACATTGATTTCGTCAATATTTACTGTCAAATTGCTTACATTGAATATCAGATAGTCACTTACATATGAAGTACTAACCCTATTGAACATAGCTTGCATGTATCTTTCTTGCTGTTGTCTTGTTCCAGGCATGTACATTTTCTTTGGGGGTTACTTCAAATTGGCCTTTGGCCGTGTTATCCCCGATATCTAGGGATAACTAGGAGATCATGTCTCGAGGCCCACATGGTCCTAGACTAGGGATAACTAGGAGATCATGTCTCGAGGCCCACATGGTCCTAGACATAGAGTACCGAGAGTGCATTGACTTGAGCATGGCCCTGGAGGGCCCATCTTTCTTCTTCTTGGCCAGCTTTGTCCTGTCAGCAGTAGCAACTTCCATCACTACCGCCCTGGGCTTGCATCAGAAAGGGCTCTTGCTCCATGAGG
>CBVK0100635324.1:0-11388 GCA_900067695.1 Picea abies | reverse complement strand
CTTCCGATCTCACTTGCCTTACGGTCGAATAACGTTTTCATGTCGTCTTGGTATTTCTGCAACCTTTCGTCCACTTCGACCCTGTGTTGTTGTACTTCAATCAGCTGGTTTATCCTTCTTGTGACATGATTTGGTTCTTCTTTCTCATCTTGCCAAAGTTTCATTACGGGAAGTGCTAGATTTATGGGTAGTATCATGTCAGTCCCGTACACCATTTGGAAAGGAGAAGTGCCAATAGATTTTTTCGTGCCTATCTGGTTCACCCATAAAGTGTATTTCAAATGCACATGCCAAGATTTTTTATTCTTGTTCAACACTTTCTTAATTACATTGATCAGACTCTTGTTTGAAGACTCGGCTAGTCCATTTCCTTGGGGGTAATATGTCGTGGAATGGCCGAGAACGATATTGTATTTTTGGCAAAAACTGATCATAGCCATAGATTTAAAAGTTTGGGCGTTATCTATGACTATTTTTCGAGGGCAGACGAATCTAGACAAAATGTTCTCTTCTAGGAAATCTATTACCACTGAATCTGTTGCCCTTCTGGTTGGAATAGCCTCCACCCATTTAGTGAAGTAATTTGTGGTAGTAAGGATCCATTTGTGTTGAGCGCTAGAATGGGGGTTAATTTCGCCTATAAAATCTAGTCCCCATTACTGAAAAGGGGCTTCCGTCTTGACCGGAACCAACGGTAGCGCTGGGAGTTTATGCTTGCCTGCGAACAATTGGCAAGGGTTGCAAGTTCTGACTTTGGCATTGACATCTAAGAAAAGTTTTGGCCAATAATACCCTGCCCTCAGGATCTTATAAGCTGTCACCCTCCAAGTGCGATGTCCCCCGCACACTCCTTCGTGAAATACGCTTATGACCTCCTTTGTTTATGATTCCACCAAACAGACCAATAGGAAGCCAAGTGGGTCCTTCCAATACAATTGACTTTCAGATATACAGTACTTGACTGCATGTAGTTTTAGCGTCCTTGCTTTGGATGGGGATAAATCACTCGGGCATTTCAAGGTTAGCAGGTAGGACACTATGTTTTTGTACCAATCTGATGAGGCAAACTTCTCTTTGATTCTGATCGCACTTGTTTGCTCATCGAGTTCATTCATGTCCACACCCTCTTCACATCCCTATAGGCCATTTATATCGAGGGCTCTAAAATTTGATTTAGCTAAGAGTTTAGCCAAACCTTGTCCATTTACTAGTCTCATCAGCTTTATCTCCGGATCAAATTCTTGAATTTTAGCGAGCCATCGTCCCCTTTTTCCATCATTGTCAGACTAAACAAAAATATATTTTACGGAGCTGGTGGGTACGTATGCCATTAACTTGGAATGCAACACATAAGTTCTGAAATCCTTTAATGCCTTCACCATAGCATACGCTTGTTTTTCCATTATATCGTATCTGAGTTCAGTGTCTCTGAAACTTTTGCTAAAAAAGGATATCGGTTGCTCGAAACCTTCTTCATTTTTCTAGAGGAGTACCGCGACAAGTGTATGTTCGAAGGCGAACGAGAAAATAAGAAAATCCTTTAGATAATCAGGGCTTGCAGTACATGTGCCTCGCTTATAACCTTCTTGATGCGGGCAAATGACGCTTTGGCTTCTGCTATCCATTTCACTTCGTTGTTCTTCTTTAGCATATCTGTGATCAATTTCACAATTTCAGCAAAGTTTGGGATAAATCTCCTCATAAAATTTATTTTTCCTAAGAATGACTGAATTTCTTTTACATTTCTAGGAATATTTATAGTGTCTATAGCTTCAACCCTGCTAGGATCAATTTTAATTCTGTCTCGAGACACAATATGGCCCAAGAGTTTACCTTCTTGCATGGAAAAGTGGGACTTTTTGGGGTTTAAAGAAAAACCAAACCTACGACATTTTTCAAACGTCTACTTGAGAAGTATCAAATGATCTTCGTCAGATTTAGAAAAAACGGTTAGATCATTGAGATAGATAACCACGAACTTGTCTCTTTTGTCGATGAAAGTGATATCCATAGCACGTTGGAAGGCGGCACCTGCATTCATTAAACCAAAAGGCATCTTATCATACATGAACATACCCCAAGGGGTAGTGAAGGCTGTTTTTTCTTTATCATGTTCATTTACGGCAATTTGATTGTACCTGGAGAACCCGTCGATCATCGACATCCTATTTTCCCCAACTACCTTTTCTAATACGTGATCCATTTTGGGTAGAGGGTAGTTGTCTTTGAGGGAGGACTTATTTAGATTTCTAAAATCAACACACAGTCTAATCTCCTCGCTCTTCTTTCTAACTGGGACCAGGTTTGCTACCCAATCGGAGTATCTCAATGGTACTATTATTTTTGCGTCCAAGAGCTTTTTAACTTCCCTTTCGACCACGGGCAATAAGATAGGGTTGATTTGTCTAAGTTTTTGTCTAAAGGGTTTGACACCAGGCTTCAGGGGTATCTTTTGTTCGATCACAGTGGTGTCGTAGGTTCTTAGTTCTTCGTAAGACCAAGCGAAAACGTCTTTATACCACGCGAGTAAGTCTTTATACTTGATTTTTACCTCATGAGGAAGGTACTTTGATATTTTTACCATCCTAGGCTCCTCTTTGGCCCCTACGTCGCAGTCTTCAACCTCTTCTGGTTGAGGTTGCAGAGTGGATTTTAAGGGCATATCATTCTGATCGAACAGTCTCTCCAGGGGGATTAGTCCCTTTGGAATCTGATTGTTCTTTAAAACCAACATGCAATGGTTAGCAATTTTTTCTCGGAACTCCTGAGGCTCCTCTCCCTCTTGCATAATCCAGGTATGATCATTTTGGTCCTCCTGGTCAATGTGGGTTTCAGAGAAATCACCTACCATTTCCAAGAACTTTCTGATCTGTTCGTCATCCTCGAAAACCTACCAGTGTTGTATGTTGTTTGGTATGGATGGTCTATGCCTTACCTCTATGTGGTACTTTAATTTGAAAGCGGTGGGGGGTACGAAAGTTGAAGCCACTTTGGCTAGTGAATCGGCTTGCTGGTTTTCGTCCCGTGGGATGAAATGAAACTTTACCAATGAAAAGAAATTTTCCATAAGATCCCAGGCGCAATTTTTGTAAGATCTCAATCTTGGGTGTTTGGCCTAGTATTGCCAATTTATCTGTTTCACTATCAACTCTGCATCTCTGTAAACTTCCAGGTTCTTTATGTTCAACTTGCTAGAAGCTTCCAACCCTAAGACTAAGGCTTCATACTCACAAATGTTATTGGTGTAGTCTATGTTTCACTGAGGCCTGTAAGAGAAAGGGATAACAAATTCATTTTTAGGTGCCACAAAAAGTACTCCTGCACCCGCTCCTTCAGATAACAGGGCACCGTCAAAAAACATTTTCCAAATCTCAATGCTATGCATATTTTTGTATGTCTTTCCTGATTCATTATTTTCTAAGTAATTCTCTTCTGCACAGCTATTTACATCATCATCAAAAGACAGAATACAATTTCTTAGATCTTGATCAGCAATATAAACAAGATAGTTGTTAGGATTCTGAGGGTCACTCACTGTGTAGGCTAGCCTCGTTTCCCCGTATAACCGAGTAAGTTGTCCACCGAACACAGGAATCATGGCGTAGGTCATGTCTAGTTGAAGAGACCCACCAAGTTTGGCTCCCCATGACCTAGATAGTAGTAAGCCATACTTCGGGGGTATATCGACAATAACTACATCCATCAGGATGCTTTTCACCGAAACCTGTGCAAGAGTGACTACTAAATCTTTTATCATACCCATGCACTTAACTCTTCTTGAATCGAAAGAGTAGAGATCCCCATAAGGCCTGGTGATCTCAAGGCCTAGTCTATCCATAATAGTTTTGGGCATCACATTATGTGAGGCCCCAGAGTCTAGCATGTAGTTATGCAGCAGTCGATCATGCACATTCAAGGTGATATAGAAGGGAGCGACGGTGTCTCTGGCACCCTCGAAATGTGGAACAAAAGTGATATTGGGCTTATCATATTCCAAGTTTATCATGTCAGAGTGACTTTCTAGCTCCGAAAAACCTATCACTTTGGTCATCTGCTTTCGATATACAAGATTCTTCGCTAATTCCACCAAAGGGATTGGTATTTTTATCTTATTTATCTCATTTTCGAGGTTGAACCCTCCACTACCTTTGTCCATTTCTTTGGTTGAAACCCCGAACTCCTTTTCTAATTTATTTGTTTGTGTTGATTTATCACCCGTGAGTTTATCTACCGGTATATGTGTTTCAGCTATCTTGGCTTCCTTTGTTTGGGTCTCAACCTCCTTTACTTTGGGATCTAGCGAGTCTACCCCTTTCATTTTGCTATCAGATGTCTCAGTCTCTTTTGGGGCGGGCTCATATACTTCACTTCTAGGGAGAATTTTCTTGGGTTGAGGAGTCAACGTAGGTTTGTTTTTAGACCTCAAGTTATACCTAGGTTGGACCTCAACCATTACAGAATCGTTCATTTCTTGACATACAGTGAAATCAGTGTTGTTTATGCCATCACCTTTATTTGACGGTTGTTGTGTGTTTAAGGACTTCTCATAATCTTCTTTAGTTAAGTAAGGTTGTGTGCAGTCGTCACCCAAATTTGTCACATATTCTTCCAAACCCTTGAAATCTTGCAGGTCATTTCCTCCTATAAAATTTTCATTTTTTAAAGGGGTTTGAATTTTTTGGTCTTCATTTTTAATCTGCCTTTGTTGATTTTGAGGAGGGGTTTCTTCTGAATTCCCTCTTAACGAAAGGATCAGCCTTGGATTGATCTAGCTCCATTCTAGAAATCTTGTTTGATAACTCTTTAATTATCCTAGCCATATTATCCATTTTGTCATTTGAGGATCTATTAGACCCTGAGGGTCCCTCTTGTTCCCTAAAACGTTTAGTTTCTCAGTTCCCTGTTTCTAATTTTGTTTTCAACTTACCAGAAGCCATCATATTAGATTCGATTTCTATGGCATCATCTTTCATTCGGGTTAGGGTACCCCCCTCCTTTCTCTCAAAAGAAGTGTGAAATCAGGTTCGAAGGCTCCCGCAAAGGTTACCTTGGATGCAGGTTGGGATGGTTTAACTTTGATCGGGATCTTATTATATAACTTGTTAAATCTTTGAATGAATTCCATAACAGTTTCCAAAGTCTTTTTCTTTAAAGAGTCGAACTCTATCAAATAATACAAATGGTCTTTCCTTTCGCCCCATTGTCTAAGAAAGGAGTCTTATAGGGCATCATAGGATAATATCTATCCTGCGGGTAGACTTCGAAACCAGGTTCATACCTTTCCTTCGAAAGTCTGAACAAACAACCTCGAATATACGTCTTCGTGTTCGAGACCTAGGATATTGGTGAACTGATCAAAAAAATTTATATGTTCGACTGCGGTCAAGTCCCCTTCCCCTGTAAATTTCGGTAAGTTTTCTATGTAATTTTTCAGGAGGTCGTGGAGAAGGACGGGCAGGACCAAAGGTGCATATCTCGCATCTACTTTAGCGAAAATTCTAGGAGGCAGGCGAGGCCCTTGGCCCCTCGCTCCTCCTCCTGGAGCCACTCCACCTCCCCCTCCGAAAACCCCTCCACCCCCTCCTCCAGCAGTCGCCATCGGTACTATCAGATAGGGAAAAGGTGTGTTATATAGAGGGTTCTGGAAGACAAAGTGAATTTCTAGCTTCTTCAAGAGACGAGAAAAGTGAAGACGGGTGAAAAGAGATGAGAGGACTTGGCTCCTCGGATTTGCAAGAGATGTAATCAGGGGAACCTGCAGGTGTGGAATATGAGTATATGGTATACTTTTCAATACTTAGTGAGGTCGTGAAATCTAACTGAAGAGTCGGCGGGATATTGATCTCTGATAAATTCACTGCGGGGTTTTTACCTTTGTGTACGCCAAAGGTTGTCGGATGGATTTCACTTTTAACCTCAGAGAGAGTTAAAGTTGGTTTGATGGTTTCAGGGAGGGGATTGTGCGAAGTTGAAGGTTCAAAGGAACTCTTGGTATTGGGTTGTGGGTACTTAAGCTGGTAGACTGTAGTGGTTGGCTTAACGGAACCTCTAGTTTTCAGTATTTTTTCGGGATCGAAAACGGGCGTGGTCTGTTTACCCTCTGGGTTTTGTCTGGTGTTCCTTCAACTAGATGCCAGCTTATTTAAAAGTGGAGTCGCCAAGTGAAAGATAATAAAAGCCTTTAGAAGGTGTTTACTCTTTGTTCACTATCAAAGGGAAAAACTTGAAAAAATGTCATTCTTCCCAGGGAAAAGGTTTCGTAACTTCATCCCCGACAACGGTGCCAGAAAGATGTTGTTCCAGAGTCTGTACTTAAGGCTTAGAAAGTACAATGTCTAGGCATCTGAAAGTGAGTAAAGGATAAAAAAATGGGAAGAATCAACCTTCGGGAAAGGAAGCCAAGGTTGATTTCCAAGTTGTCCTTGTCTCACTTCCAACTGTTCCTGGATGCTTATATCCTGTTCAATCGCAGCCCATGAACGTTCAAGTTCTACCGGTGTGGTGGTTGTTTTAAGTATGGTATTGAAAAGGTTCAAAGCTATATGGGTTTGGTCCAACAAGTCGGGTTCAATATTAGGTTGTCTTGCAATGGGGACAGTTACAAAGGAACAGGAAAATTAAAGGAGAGTTCAAGGTTTTTGATGTTGTATCAATTTGATCGTATAAAGGAGAACTTTTGAATCCGATATTGAAGATAAACTGCAAACCAAAGGCCTTTTCCCGTAATCTGATGAATCATAAAATATGAAGATCTAAAGAGTTCACATGTCTTGTACCTACTAATAGATGATACAGAGGAAAAGTTGTAAATGATATAGACAACTAAAAATTGATCACCACAGTAGAGGTTTTACTAAATTACAGTGAAACATTCATCAAACATATATATACGAACTGAAATTGAATATGAAATTACAGAGGAAACAAACTCATAACACAGTCTTGATAGAATCATGAGTCTTTGGATTGCTTTGTATTAATGTTCAAAAGGAGAGAGTCTCTATTACAATCGACCAAAAAGGTCCATCCTTTTTTCTTTCTTCTAATTTCATATTTATACAAACTTCTACATGCTAGAATCTAAATCGTTCTAGGAGTTTCTTCACACAAGTTTCTTACCTTTTTAGCTCGCTCTCTGCTCTCTGATATATTTCATTCGCATGCCTTCAGTAAGATATTACCTCTAGTCTGCTCTGGGATGGAGAGCTTGGAACTATTGCCCATTTCCTTTTTCGTCGTGGCTATAACAGCCTTTTGGAAAATGACCCGAGTCGCCCTAGCTTCTCTTTCTCTCAAGGAGATTTTTTCCGGCACTTGATCAATAATTTGGCAGAGGTTTTGAATGGTCTCCACTTTAGCAAGTAAATCTTGCTGGGCCACCGATAGTCTTTTTTGAATTTCTATGACTTGGGATTGGAATATCCCGATATCTATCACCTGGCTTTCGGTGAAATTTAATTTGGCATGTAATTGCCCTATCAATTCATCTTGCTGGCTTATCTATGATTTGATGGTCTGGGCCACTTGCTGTGTTTGTTCGAGATCGGATTTGAGTCGTTCGATTTCCTTTTGATCAACTGCTCTAGCTTGCTCTATACTTGCATTCGTCTGATCTCTGGCAGCTGCCTCTACTGTAGCCAGCTTAGCCTCCAAAGTTTTGATCAAGCGGTTTTTCCGCTTCAACTGTTCTTTTAGGGACTCGACAAAATATTTGTTGGTTGTAGCAAAAGCCCCCAACGTCCCTGCTATCTGAGTTGCAAATTCATATTTTTTCATGGCTCTCCCATCAGCAAGGATTTTAAATTTCTTGGCTACCGTTCCTGCTTCTTGATAAAGTTCTTGTTTCACAATGGCCTTTCTCTTCTTATTGAAGAAAAATTCATTCGGAGGCAACTCTTCCACAGTTATGGGCGTTAGTTCTTCGCCAAAAATCCATCTTGCATTTGGGATCCCCTTTGTGGACTATAGGGGAGTAACATAAATGATGGGGCTGCCGATCTGCTTGGATGATTTCCCCGAGGTAGCAACTGAGGTTGGCTTGCTTGAAGGGTTGGGGATCTCGGCTTCCTGTTTCAGGCCTCCGGTTTGCTTCTTCTTTTCCTGGTATTCCTCTTGGTCAGGTCCTGAATCTTTGGAGCCCTTGGCTTCCATTTGTTGTACTTCTGCAGTCGGAGGGTTCTTACCCTGAATGACTGGGGGAAGGCAGCTCCACCGATGTTCCTGAAATTTGAAGAAATCAACCATCTCCTCGGGCGACAGGGTTTGAATCCAACTTAGGACCTCGACATAGGATTTCGCCCCTCGAAAGACGTCATCATGAGGCGAATGCTCATGTTCATACATTTTAAGGCCAAAACTCACCATGTGATTACCCACGATCCTGTGTGGGTCGTGCTTCTTGAACTCAATGTGGACCAATTTAATATCCTCTAAATTCGTTGCCTCATCTTTTGCATGTATGAAATCTAATAAAGAATATGTATTCAAATGAATGGGGAAAGGCGGCCATACCTTCTTCGAAAATCCTTTAAGCTCTTTGTTTATGCCACCAATCATAGTTTGCCTAGCGATTTCGCGACAAACCAGCCTATCCGCTATGAATAATGGTAGAGCATAGGGGGGAACAGAGGTGCCGAAAACCCTGATGTATGAAAATTCCGCCTCTACGTACCAGTCAACCACGTTTCTCAAGTTGGTGGCGATGCTATCTGAAATCCTAGGCGGTGGGTCACCGAAGATGGAGACATGCATTGGTACCATTACCCAATTGAAAAATTCGTATATAAATTATGTGGCTTTATCTTCCCAAAGTTTTGAGTGGTAGACATGGATAGGTTCAGCCTCAGATGGAGTCCAGCTCCAACTCATTAGAGGGAAAGGTGTCATGAAACAAACAACATCCATGATGTAGGCGGACATAAAAAATGAAGCGTCCTTTCCATTCGCCCTCTGCATTCGATATTCGGTAATCCAGCTGGTTAAACTGTCTGACAACAATTTGGCCTAGTCGAAGGAACAGACTTCAACGACTGTATGAATGAGAGGCACCCACAGGGGGAAACAATGTGTGGTGTCCTCCTTCCCATACAACCTACAGGTTATCATTGCTATATATTTGAATTGTGGTTCCAAGGAAGAGATTAAATAAATTATATTACCATCCGCCCTGAACTTTGCGGGGTGCGAGACCCAATCTCTGATCAGATCAGACAAGTTTATGTCATATTGCTCGCATTCTTTCCGCTTAAAACCTTCCAGAAACTTGGCATTGTGTGAGAAGTTTGGTGTGGGTGACAATTGGTGCATCTCCTGCAAATGTTCTGGTCTGAAAGTCCCAATGGTCACCTTTTGCTCGCTGATAATAGTTCTGGTTGGGATATCCACATGATCTAATTCCCATCGGATCATTTCATAATAGGGAAGGAGTCGTGTCCTGGCCGCTATCTTATGCATCTTTGATTGAACGACGATTTTGTATTTGGTGGGCAAATCGTCCTTCTCATTATCACTAGAATCATCTGAACAGTTCACCAATTCGGACTGAAGAACCTCGAAGACGTATGACCAAGTTCTGACAGAATCAATACTTCGGGGTGAAGTATCAGAAACATTATATGAGCCTTGCCCTTAATTCTCAGCAATCGCCTTGGACATTTTTCGTGGAGCCATGATAGAGGACTTTGACTTAGCTCTCCTATAGTAAAAATGTGTATACATACAGAAATTAGCTTGGTGAGAAAAGCTTCTTTGCGCAAGATAGAAATTAAATTTGAAACAATGAGAGAAAGAACTCTATATCTCGACCATTTAAAACCCCGACATCCTTATGAACAGAACGGTCAAATCGTTTTTTTAGATAAATATTTAGCATTAAAAACAATATCTTTACCTATCACCTCACCTCATTTCAAATAAATGCCATAAATTTTGACGGGTCGTGACACAAGTTAGCGCAAAAAACATTTAAATTTAACCTATAGACGGTACGCGTTATTATCTTTATTAATGCACTGATTAATCTAGCTCAGCTTCTTTAATTAGGTTTTATTTAAACTTTAATCACCCTTTTCAGCGTTCGCCTTATCGGGAGATTTCACTCCTATCCTTCGAGCCCCTAAAACGCGAGATCGCGATGACGCGATCTAGTTAAGAAAAAATGTGATCCGGATTAAAAGTTTAATTAATCAGTCTTTAATTAATATCGTGGTTCCAAATTTCAGTGCATTCTCTAGTTCCCTTGAAAAATCCTCCTCCAATTGTTTGGTTTTGAGTTGGTCATGGCTTGAATTCTTGATTGTTTATTGAACTAGAATCTCTTTGATTATCAATACTTAATCCTCCCAGCTACCTTTGTACTTTTCCCAGTATGATGTTTGGGTCAGCACCCGTTTCAATCGTAATTTCTTCCATCTCAGTGGCTTTAGTCATTGCTTCTTCCTAGGTATCCATCTAGGATGTTCTAATAGAATATTTCACATTTGGGGGCATTGCATTCTTATAGCAACTGAGTATGACTGGGTCATTCAGTCTTTTATCTTCTAGAATCTTACTTGAGGTTTTATTGAACATGAGATTAAAATCTCGTATTCTTTCATTTTTCCTCAAACCAATTTGAGTGAAATCGGTGAGAAGGGTATGATAAGAAATTGGAGGGGAGAACGTAGTTAGGAACATGGATTCTAGGTCATTAAACAAGCGAATTGATCTGCTGGGTAATGTTGTATACCATTCATACACTTTTTCTGATAAGGTTTGAAGAAATAACCTTACCATGACAATGTCATACTCAACACGATAAAAATCACAAACATCGAGGAATAAGTGAAGGTGCCTCTTTGCATCAATTGTTCCATCTCCAGAAAATTCCTTCAAGGTACCCTTAGGGAGAACAGGGAGGTCATGTTGCTCACCTAGAAGATTCAAAGGGGAATCTCTTATTCTTCTTCGATTTTAAAACATTAGGTTTTCTTGATTTCTTCTAGCATCACTTCCACCTCCTTGTCTTTCCTCATGTGGTTCTTCTCGCGGTTGTTCATTTGTTTCTTCCATATCCGAAGAGATTCTACGATTTCCACTTCTCAAAATACAGAGTTGCTTGCTTTAACTTCTAGTAATGGGTCCCTTGTATTCATCCAACTTCAATATCGACCTTGTCCTTGTGTTGCTCTAGCTAGCCTTTGATTTCTTTGGTCTTGTCACTCATCTCTCCTTTGTCTCCGGTGGATTTCTCTTTCTTCTTCTTGGACTAAGATCTATCGGGACCTTTCTAATTCTTCACGGGTCTTGGTTGTCATGATTACCATATTGTATAGCTTATGTAAGATGCTTCGATGATTGTTCAATCCAATTTCCAAGTGGGGTTGATCAGCCTGGTGCAAAGTCTTATAT
>CBVK0100635323.1:0-11388 GCA_900067695.1 Picea abies | reverse complement strand
GTTAAATTGCTCTATTACTGATTCACCCCCCCTCTCAGTAATCCAACAATAGGTTGAGGTACAGGTTGGTGCATGAGTTGATACACTTGTTTATGGTACAGGTTGATTATAGGTTGGTGCATTGTTGATGCACTTGTTTATGGTACACGTTGATTACAGGTTAAGGTACAAGTTGGTGCATGGTTGATGCACTTGTTTATGGTACAGGTTGATTACAGGTTGATGCATGGTTCAAGTTATTGGTACGGGTTGTTTGGTACAAGTTTATTGTTACAAGTTTACAGTAGTATATCTCACAGTGATAGTTTGATAGTGGTTCCATCATTCTACTTATACATCAGGGTGGTTGGATGGGGCAAGGACAATTGGTTGTAGTCGAAGAACGTAGGGAGTTGTAGCCTCCTTCTGGTTGTAGCCAGAGAATTGGGGAGTTGGAGCTTCCCTCAGGTTGTAGCTTAAGAAACTAGGGGGTTGGGGCCTCCTTCCAGTTGCAGATGGAAAACAAAGGAAGTTGGTGCTTTCAATGAATGTAATTCTTTAAGACATAAGAAAAAACATTATGTGGTTTTCTCCCACTTTGGGTTTCCACGTAAAAAATAGTTGTACTATGTATGTGTATGATTTTTCATTTGTTCATTGCTTATTTACTCTGTAGTTATTGGATGATAATGTTACATTGATATAACACTTGGATTATATGGTTAAAAAGTATTATATTGTTGATCTACTATTGATTCACCCCCCCTCTCAGTAATCCAACAAGGACCTTAAGATATTTTGTACAATAGGTTTGTCTGAGAGTTATTCTCCTACTTCTATGATTGAATTAGCTACCTCATCTACTCTATGAAGGTATTCAACATTGTTCTCTTCTTTCATCTTCAAATTTTCAAATTAAGATCTGTAGGTTTGTAGTTTGGATTCCTTGACTTTGCTATCTCCTTCATAGATAACCTCCAATTTGTCTGAGATATCCTTAAATGACTTACAATGCATTACCTTCACAAATATAGGATTTGTTAATCCTCATAGAATGACATTGACTTCTCTTGAGTTGTCATTACAAATCTTCTTTCCTGCAATATATGTGGCTGGAGTAGTTGGTGTAGTGTAACCATTTTCTACAGATTTCCAAAGATCAAAATAAAGGACCAACATGTAGTTTGTCATTCTTATTTTCTAGAGAGCATCATAATCTCCTTTAAACAATGGTGATTTTTTGGAAGACATTCCTCTTGTTGATCCATTTCTTTTAGGATATACCTTCCAATGATTATACTGTGTTGAAGGCACTGGATCTGATACAAATTGTTGAAAATAACAAGGGGATGGGGGGTGAATCAATATTACCTTTTTAAACAATTAGTAATTAATTTGTTATTTTAATTATCACAATAGATCATCAAATGACTTGTATTTAAAAAATCAATAATATAAATCAAGAATTACAAATTTTATAAATAATAATGTGTGATTATGAAGGACACCAATCCTCTTTAGAGAACCAACTCTTGGAGAAAAAAATCCCCTTCATCAGGGAACCAACCCTAGGAAGCACCAACTCCCTTATTTTTAGGGCACCAACCCAAGGAAGCACCAACTCCCTTATTTTAGGGCACCAACACTAGGAAGCACCAACTCCCTTATTTTAGGGAAACAACCCTAGGAAGCACCAAATCCCTTATTTTTAGGGCACCAAACCTAGGAAGCACCAACTACCTTATTTTATGGAAACAACCCTAGGAAGCACCAACTCCCTTGTTTTCACACTTTCCTTAGTAGAGGATATGAATCCTTCCTTGATCCTCCCTTCCACCCTCACTACATAAGTATCATCAATTTTTCTTCTTGGACTCTGCTTCATCTTTTGATCTAGACTCCAGAGACACCTATTATTTCACCATTCTTTCTTGATTTTATATTTTCCCAACTCGTGCAAGATTTGAATAATTTTGTCCCTTTGTTTGAACCAGTGCACCTCTTCATTTTGTTTAACAATAAATAATGTTTATTTTTTTAACTTATAATTAATGTCTTCCTCTATTATTATTCATATATTATCGTGAAATATCTTCAATTTAGGAAGAGGGATTTTCATAAATCGATCACAGGTATGGATTGATTTATTTTAATTCAATCTAATGCCTTTTTATTTCATTCTCAATTTAAATAATATCTAATCTTTTCGAGTATCTCTTTAATGCATTTCCTGTATTGGATCACTTAAGATCAATCATGACAAATTACAGATATTTATCTGATTCAAAATTCCTTCTTTTCAATGATAAAACTCATCCTCTCTATGTTAAATTGTGTACAAAATTGCTTTAGGACCTCTATTCTATATGACCACAGGAGGTGTTAAGTGATGACCTAAGAAAGCACTTAATCTCTTATCAATATTGATGATTTTGTTTTATTTGCAAGTTGAGATGGATGGTTCTCATTTACTTCGGGACTTCAACATTTCAGGACTCCAGCCTTTGCAGTATTCCAACTCTCCCAGAGAAAATTTTGTCGGAGTGTGTATCGACACTTCCCTACTTAATAACCTTCACATGTCCAGGAGCTAAGGTCATAGGCTTAGGTGAAAGGTAGCTCCTGATTTTTGGGTATTCAACTATCTGTGACTCTGGGACTCCAGGTTACTCAAAATATAAAGTAGTTCAATCCCTACAGAGGCTTACCTACTGAATAAGTCATAAAGTTGCGGTGATCACTTGCTGTCAGTTAACTCTTTATGCTTACTCTATTCTTCCACTATCCTTGATCAATGATTGAGAATTCTCTCGAATTATATCAACGTTTAGTGTTACTTCATGATTCTGGACTTCGACGATTAGTTGATAAAAGAAGCTTATATATCCCCAAAATTAGTAATCCTAGAGTGATGTGACTTATTGACGTCACTGTTAAAGTGAAACTAGCTGAGTGGTTGCCACATGTCACCTTGATTCATGAATTTCGTATACCAAATACGCCAACTGGACCTTGACACTTGTCAGCTATTGATTGGGCCACCTGTCATATTTGTCTAAAAAATGTGTCTCATCCTATATAAAAAGGATTATTCTTCGATTCTTTTTCTTCGGAGGGATGCCACTTCCACATTCTTCAGCTCTCCGAATGGATGGTATCGAATGGAATATTCTTTTTCAATACTTTGGTTTTAGAGTGTTATAACAACTCCTCTCCACTAGACTCTGAACACCTTCCTCCAAACACAAATCAATAGTCGTCACATGTTACTTCCAAATTCATCAATCATGATCACCCCTAGTTAATCTCCAATGTTGGTCTATTCCTACATCAGACCTACTTTGTATTTATCTAATGCACTCTTTCTCAATCCAAATAACCCACAAACCATTGAATAACCTTGCTATCGATCGATCATTATTTTCTTCAAGAATTTGTGCCTTTGGCCCCGTTTATTCTATACTTACACTTCATCATCGACGGTTGATATTTAATCTAAGGTCCTGGCTTGATGTAACAACCCAAATCTTTCCTGAAGTTTCTCAATATGATATAACAGTTCATATTTCTCATGCACGACTTCTAGAGTGATATATCATCTCAGCTTTGATCTCATCACCTGTACTTTGTTGAAATAAATGACAATATCATACCACTATGTCCAACAGAAGGAATTGAAGAAGAATAAAAAAATAGTAATGGATTTCATCTGGGAAGGATTACCTGATCCGGTAAGAGAAAAGGTTGGTAATTGTTCATCAGCTAAATAAATTTGGGATAATTTACATAATATCTATTCTTCACCCATCAAAAATTCAAAGAATATGTAGGTACAAATCAAGAGTAAATATGTTATTCATATAAGACAGATTCAAAATAACAAGAGTACATAATCAACATAAGTGTGTTGTTTTTCTTTAATTGTGAAAAATGAGGACATCTTGAAATTGAATGCCTTGAAGGTAATGAGATAGAAAATCCATTTGAAATATAAGACAATTATGAAGAAGAACCGATCAATGCTTTAGATTATTTAAAGAAAAAAAGAGAAGAAAACAAGTCACTTAAGAAAGAATTGATGAAACAAAAGGAACGTGTTCAAGGTTCCAAAAAATGTTAGCAGGTCATCAAGAATTTAAGATCTCAAATAGAGGAGGCCAAAAGAATTAAAGAAAATATAGAATATCAAAAGTAGTGTTTAGAATCCAACATAGCATCACAAAAGGAAGAATCAGAAAAGAGAGAAAACATACTGACAGATCATCTCAAAGAAACAATAGATGACTTAAACCAACTTGAGCAAGAGTTTGGTCAAGAAGAGAGAAGACTCGAAGAAGCAATAATTATATTGAAAATCCAACTTGAAGAAGCAAAGAGAACATAAGAAGTCACGGAGTCTCAAATAATGAAGAAAGAAGAAGAGGTTGAGAAGATTGAAGAAGAAGTTGTCACACTAAGATTCAAATTCATCAACCTCAACAAGAGTTTTGAAGAGATAGAAAAATCCACATTAACAATAAATAATAAATAGAAGCATTCTAGGTTGCTAGAAAAGAAGAATGAAGAAAAGAGCAAGAGTTATGTAGAAGTACTCAAAGGAAGGAATCATGGTAAACCAGAATCTAAGAAAATTGGATACATCTTCAAGAATATCATCCATGTTCAAGCCACAAAGAAGCTTCAATCATGATCATGATCAGTCAAGTCAGGAATTCAGAAGGACTACACCACAAAGAATATCATTCACTCCCAGGTATGTAAATTTATTTTATGGTCATTGATTTTATTGTACTAAATTTGGACATAAGGTTGCAGATTATAGGGATTATAAAAGAAATGTTCAAGAAAGAAATGCTTATGTGGCCCCATGTAACATTGAATGTTACAAATGTCATAACTATGGACACATAACTCATGATTGTAAAAGAATTATCGATACTTCCATGAAAGAGAACATTGATATCATATATAATAAAGTATGGATAATAAAATAGGAAGAACGGGTGAACAAAGAACAAGCCCCAGATATCGCAATATTGGAAATAACACGAGATGAAGACAAATCTACAAATAAAAAGGAAGATGTCATATACAGAAAGGTTTTGTTAAGGTCCTAACCCGCACATAGGTAGATCAATGTATTCAGATGTAATAAAGGTCAATATTAATAATAAATAAGGGTTGAGGGTATGAAAACCCTAGCTTGGATATTATTGTAACAGAGCGCTGCTCGATTGGAGGTTGCCCCCTCGAAGAGGCCTTTGAACATTGCTTTCTGACTCAAAGTGTTATTTCTATTGCTATTCTTATATCATTTCTGTGTTATGGTGAAGATTATGTTGAATATTTTACTGTTATTCTGCCATTTCTAGCATTTTATTTCTGTTCTACATATTTTATATATCTGGTATCTTGCAAGTGGTATCAGAGAACTTTCCTTGGCAGAAATTGTGGGTATTTTTTTTTCAGGGTAGAGATGTATTTCGGCGTCTTTAAGCCACAGTGATCTTTCGTTACGCGCATAAACCCGCGGTTGAGGGACTCATACACACAAGAAATACAAGTGGTTCTTAAGCGCACATCTGTTGGCCACCGTTGTAACCCCCGTCGGTACCCCTTCGAGTGGTAGTGCATCAAACAACACCTGTGTACGGATCGACCTAGATTTCCTGAAGCCCTCTTTAGATAAACCTATCGGTCGTCGGACTACTATAGCATCACCGAGAACAACACTTGGAAAGATACTCTCTAGTACCTAGGTAGTCAGGTAATACGGCTAAGGGTACGGTCTATCCTCCTTAGTTAGTGCCCTGATATATTGGGTCGAGTACTACTGTTGGACCCCGCACATATATCAGAGAGCTATAGCACAGGGAAAACCCTTCTCTATAGAACCCTTGAATACCAAACCCTTGGGGAACATAAACATAAACATAAACAAATTACACCGGTGAGATCTATTGCCGCGCATCTATGTTCGAGTTGCCAAGTAAATACACATTTCTTTCTGGTTAAGAATTTGGGGATTTCAGCACTGCAACATTCTTCAGACTAAAGTAATTTGAGACCTATTCCATTATCATTTTTTTGCAAAAATTTCTGACCCCACCCGCTCCCTTTTCAGTTCACCCATCCTCATGGCCCATACCCGTAGCCAAGAACTAGAGTCTCACTTCAACACCTTGCAATCTGGTTTCCTCAAGACCCAACAAGAAGTGAAACAACTCGGTGCTACTATTTCCTCCCATGATGCATCCATCAATACCACCATAAATGCATCCGTAAATGTAGTTGTGCAGTCCGCAATGGCGGAAGTCAAACACGAACTGACCACCTAGCTTGAATCTGTCTTTGCATCACTCTGCACCAAACTCAAGATCCCTATCGATGAATCTTTTCCTGATGCACATACAAAGACTGAAGGTGAAACTTCTTCCCATTCCTTTCAGCCCCATCACTTTCAACGGGACATACGCCTTTCACGGGTGGATGTAACCAAATTTGATGGCTCAGACCCCACTGGTTGGGTCACCCAAATGGAACATTATTTCTCTCTCTACAACATTACATATGACTTGGCCAAACTCCGGTATGGTGTTCTCCATCTAGATTAAGAACGCTAGCAATGGTGGCAATGGAGAAAAACTTCCCGTCAAGGGTATATTGCTTGGACCCAATTTGTGACTGAGCTTTATGAACTCTTTGACACTGACACCAACCATTTGGGCCATTTAACAAAATTGAAGCAATCAAGCATAATAGAAGACTTCATAGCTGCATTTGAGAGCCTGGCTTTTCGAACAGAGGGCATGACTGATGCTTTCTTTCAAGAGTGTTTTATCAGTGGCCTCAAGGAGGATATTCAGGCCCATGTCCTCATGGCTCGACCTAAAAATTGGGTGGAGGCTACTAAAAAAGATAAAGAAGCACAACAAATTGTTTCCTCTCAAAACCGTAAGCCTTCCTTTATCCCTCAGCCTAAACCAGTAAATCCCACTACTCCCTCCACCTTTCAGAGCCTCATGAACCATGTCTTCTACCCTTTTCTCCATCATTTTTTCCTAGTTTTCTTTGATGATATCCTCATCTATATAAAAACCTAGACAGACCATATTACTCATGTGGATCAAGTTCTCTGCCTACTCTCTCAGAACCAACTTTTCCTTAAACAATCCAAATGTGCTTTTGGTGCCTCAGAAGTAGAATACTTGGGTCATCTGGTGGGAAAGGATGGCATCACGGTGGACTCAAAAAAGATTGAAGCTATGCAAGACTGGCCGCACCCAAAGACTCTCAAAAGCTTGCATGGATTTTTGGGCCTCACAGGGTATTATCACAAGTTCGTTAAGAACTACAGAAAGATTGCAGCACCTCTCATGGCTCTCCTCAAAAAGAACTCTTTCACTTAGACTCCAGCCACTGCTCAAGCTTTTCAAACCTTGAAGATGGCCATGTGCACCACTCTAGTTCTAGCCCTTCCTGACTTCACAAATACCTTTGTGTTGGAATGTGATGCCTCGGGGAAAGGAATCGTCGTTGTCCTTATGCAAGAGGGTCGAACTTTGGCCTTCACTAGCAAGCAACTGTTTGAAAGGAATCTGGGCAAACCCATTTATGAAAAAGAAATGTTGGTGATTCTGCATGTCTTTGAGTTGTGGCGTCCTTATCTCTTGGGGAAACGCTTCCAAATTAAGACCAACCATCAAAGCCTCAAGTACTTTTTGGAACAATGCATTTCCTCCCAGAAACAACAAAAATGGGTGACTAAGCTCTTTGGATATGATTATGAGATCATTTACAAGAAGGGCAAAGACAATGTCATGGCAGATGCACTGTCCCGAAAATATGAAGATGAAGGATCCCTTTTTTCTCTTTCCTTCATTCTACCCGATTGGCTCCAATATGTGCGCCAGGAATGGCTTCAAGATCCCAAAAGTTTGCATCTGATCCAGCAATTGCAGAACAAGGCTCTGGCTCCCCTAGGGTACTCCTGGATCTAGGATGAGCTTTGATACAAAGGCCACTTGTATTTAAGTAAAAAATCCAAGATCAATTCCACGGTGATTTCTGAGCTTCATGCTACACCCACAACGGGGCACTCAGGGTTCACCAAAACATATGACTGAGTCAAACATTCTTTTTTCTAGGATGGTATGAAACAGGACATCTGTAAGTTTGTTGTTGAATGTGAGGTGTGTCAACGCAACAAGGGAGAAACAGTCAAATCTCCAGGCACCCTCCAACCACTTTCGATTCCCCCTGCTATTTGGAAGGATATCTCTATGGACTTTATTACAGGCTTACCCAAATCGGGGAATAAATTAGTCATAATGGTGGTGGTGGATCACCTTTCCAAGAATGCTCATTTTTGCGCTCTTCACCACCCATTTACTACATCCACGGTGGCTCAAATTTTCATGGACTAGGTCTTCAAGCTTCATGGCATGCCACACTCTATTGTTTCTGATCGAGACCCAACTTTCACAAGCAATTTTTGGAAAGAACTTTTTAAGCTACAAGGCACACAATTGCATCTCAGCTTATCTTATCATCCCCAGATGGATGGTCAAACGAAAGTTGTCAACAAGTGTTTGGAAACATATCTGAGGTTCTTTGCCTCTGAAAAAAAACACCAGTGGGCTCAATGGTTACCCCTCGTCGAATGGTGGTACAACACTACATACCATACAACCACTCGCATGACTCCTTTTGAAGTGGTATATGGATAGAATCCACCTTCAGTTCTCTCATACTTATCGGGTACCTTGAAGGTCCAAGCGGTTGACCAAACACTTACAGTTCGAGAGGATATCCTTCATACCCTTAAAGAGAACATGGTCATGGCACATAATAGAATGAAGAAGCAAGATCAAGGTCACTCTGAACGTCAATTTGCAGAAGGGGATCAGGTGTTTCTGAGACTGCAACCATATAAGAAAAATTCCCTTAAGGCCGAGCATTGTCAGAAGCTAGCACCCAAATTTTATGGCCCTTACACAGTTCTCAAGCGTGTGGGACAAGTCACATATCAGTTAGCTCTGCCCAGTTAGTCGAAGCTACATCATGTTTTTCATGTTTCATGCTTGAAGAAGGTGATTGGAACCAGGTGCCAAATTCAAACCAACCTTCCAAAGTTAGCTAAAGAAGGATCCATTTGGCTACAGCCAGAAGCAGTTTTTGACTAGTGTGAGCATTGCCTGCATCAGAGAACCATCAAGGAAGTGCTAGTACAGTGGAAAGATATGTCTCCAGTAGATGTCACTTGGGAACCACTACCATTCTGCAGCAGTTTCCACATCTCAAGCCTTGAGGAAAAGATTGTTTTTAAGGGGGTGGACATATTAAGGTCCTAACCCGCACATAGGTAGATCAATGTATTCGGATGTAATAAAGGTCAATATTAATAAGGCCTTTCAATAAAATATCTTCCTCTAGATGCTTCTCTTAATAGACATATTTAGTATAAATAATGGTTGAGGGTATGAAAACCCTAGCTTGGAGATTATTGTAATAGAGCGCTGCTCAATTTGAGGTTGCCCCCTTGAAGAGGCCTGTGAACATTGCTTTCTGAATCAAAGTGCTATTTCTATTGCTATTCTTATATCATTTATGTGTTATTGTGAAGATTATGCTAGATATTTTACTGTTATTCTGCCATTTCTAGCATTTTATTGCTATTCTGGATATTTTATATATCTGGTATCTTGTAGGTTTGGAAAAGAAATGAAATAAAATAAGGACAGGTAAATAAGGAATAGGTTCAAGAGATTGTACTTTTAGGTATTGTAGTGCAAGATGAATCCACATATAGAAAGAAACAAGTCAAGATTTTAGAAAGATGTTGATCCTACCAATGAAGATGATGATGACTCCACATCTGAGTGGACACTTTTCTGAGCCATCCATCTTGGAGACTCCCAAAAAATATGTATGGTGAACAATGGGAGTCTATATAACAACTCTACAAATAAGAGATGTTTGTTGTGGAGCCTAATTATCTTCCTGATTCATAGGTCTTTGTTTTCAGCCATGTTTATACCCCATGAATATTGTACATATCCCCACACAGGGGGTTGCAGGGGAGGCTTTCCCCCCCTGTGAGGTCCAGGGGGCTCATCTTCTTGGCTGAGGGGTCTGGGGGTGAATCCCCTGAAGGAAAAATTCCATTGTAAATTTATATTGTAATTTCATAGTAAATTTGTACCGTTCGTTATAAGGTCATAGATCTGACGGTAGAAGTTATGTTAGTTTTTTTTTCCTATAAGGAAACTCTATTTAATGAGCGAATTGTATTTTGGATATATATTATTATGAATATTTGTAATATTCCAGATATAAAAAGTATGAAGAATATAACTAAAATGCTATAAATGGAAGATAAAAAACAATATAACCATAATAACACCACAATAACACGAAAATGATATCAGAATAACACTAGAAAGAGAAATTTGATTATGAGAGCAATGTTCACTTGCCTCTTCAAGGGGGAAACCTCTAGTCAATTAGAGATCTATTACAATAATATCCAAGCTAGGGTTCCCATACCCTGGACTCCTATT
Source organism: Picea abies (assembly GCA_900067695.1). Lineage (NCBI taxonomy): Eukaryota > Viridiplantae > Streptophyta > Pinopsida > Pinales > Pinaceae > Picea > Picea abies. The sequence goes on along the minus strand of CBVK0100635323.1, from coordinate 847 downwards.
TATACTAAATATGTCTATCAAAAGAACCATCTAGCAAAAGATCCTTCTAGAAGAAGAAGCTTCTATTAGGTCTTCTTCCATTTGACTTATTCTACCTTATTGCAAGGCCTTATTAATATTGACCTTTATTACATATGAATATATTATTCTATCTACTTGAGGGGTTAGGTCCCTAACATGTCCTCCCCCTTAAAAACAACCTTGTCCTAAAGGCTTGAGGTGTGGAAATTGTTGCAGAATGGTATTTGGTTCCCAATTGACATCTGTTAGAGTTGTATATTTCCACTAGATTAAGACTTCCATGATGGTTCACTGACGCAGGCTGTCAGGCTGCTAAATTAAAGATTTTAAATGACCTAAAACACTGAATTGTCAAACCAGGGTAAGTAAACTTAGAGCTGCTACACTATATGTGCGGGTAAGATTCTACTTCCTATATAAAGGCTATTCGTAAAAGAAAACACAAACCCACTCTTAAAAACTGAATCCCATTGACTATCGTGAAACTTATCATCTCCTATTTAATTCATCAACAGAAAGATTATTTCCTCGAATTCTTTTAATCTAAGTATTGAAAATCAATCTACATCTGTCTACAGGAAAACAAAGAAACATCCTACTTACCCTACTGGTACTGGAAGCTTCCTCTAACTTAATTGCAACTTAACTATCTAACAAAATAGAGTATCCTAACTATCTAACAAAGCAAAGTACATTCAAACTCTAAGTTATGGTCATATTGAAAACTGGAACCGAAACAAACCTAGCTCATGCTCTAAACTCTACAGGAATCAACCATGCTTCAATACGTGAGATCGGAAGAGCGTCGTGTAGGGAAAGAGTGTAG
>CBVK0100635322.1:0-11388 GCA_900067695.1 Picea abies | reverse complement strand
TGACATGGACATCATTCCCACATACTCAATACATAAAAAGATGAAGAAAAAAATATGACCCCATCAACATGGAGCCATCAAAAGACTTAGATCTGTTGCTCAAATCCAAAACATAAATATACAGTCCATACAAAAGATCTCTGAACCCACGAGAATCAGAACTGCTTCGTTGACCACTTGTCATGCAAGTGCCACAATTTCTCTATCACATATAATTGATTGACTTGATGTGAAATAAGATCATAAACAAATAGATAAAAGGAATAAGCTAATCTTGTTGCCTTGCTGCAACTTCTCTCTTCTCCTTCAAAGCTATAACACACATGCTATGCTACAACATTTAATGACAAAACAACATAATAAAAAGCATGCTTATGTTGGCTTCTCTAGCACTTAGCTTGCTGATATGAAGCTCTGTTGCAAGAACAGACCTTGTCATTGAATTCGCGTCGTCGAATTACCCAAAAATGACTGTCAAAACATATCCATATGAGTCGGACACTTTCAAGCCCAAGAGACACCTCTGCCTTGGTTATCGTGCCACTGCTTTTGCAATAAATGACTCATTCTGGAATGAAGCTACTGAATTTTTTCTCAGATCAGAAAACTAACATCACAACTGCATTCGTGGCATCATTTTACCTAAAATTGATTGTCTCCATGCCTCGATTCGAGTCGGGCACTTTGTAGACCGAAGAGGCAACCTTGCCTCAGTTTGCATGCCAAAATCCATACAGTCCATACAGAATATGTACCAAGCCATACAGTCTATACCAGTCCATACAAATGCTCACCGCTCCACTCTCGTGCTTGGTGTGGGTGTTGTCCCGAATGCACTGAACCGGACCCCTTTTTATACAAATCTCATGTGGTTAAGTCATAAATGAATTCGTTGGTGCACTGACAACTTGGCTAAATTTAGATCGTTGGTTGGTGGAGGACTCGGGGTCGAATTCCACGGGCCTCCCCATTTTAGCGAACCTTTAGAACCATTTTGGCACGCGCCCCCGCTAAATATAGCGAGAAGGTTAGTGGACAGCCAAATTTGGTGTTTGGTTGAATATTCCCCTAACTTGGCAGAACCGCTAGCTATTTTTAGAAGACAATTAGCTGCTGCTATATTTGGCGGAATATGCCATTTATGGTAGAACCACCCCAGAATTGGTGGCTGCCCTTAATATATATTTTTTTAAATATTTTTTCACAAGCCCTCATTGGGTATTTCAGGGGTGCCATGTGGTGTGTCCCCATTGGGCCATGTGGCGGCCTCTAATTCACCCACCTATACATGATGACGTCACATTGTACATGTGGCACCTTCTGGGTGTGCCATGTGGCATCACTTGGGGGTGCCATGTGGCACATTTTTAATCGTCCACGTGGTGCCCTACAAGCCCAAATTTGAGTGACACATGGCAGCCTCTAGTGCTGCCACATGGCATGCTCACATCATGATGATGTCATCATAACACGTGTCACTCTCTGTAATTTCCATGTAGGCTGTACAGATGTTGACGTCATCCGTACAAATGCTGACTCATCCCTGCTGACTGGTTTGGGTTGACTAGAACTTTGACCACTTATATCTTTTGATCTATAACTCCGTTTGACAAGCCGTTTGCATTGTTGGAAAGATTGCGATGCGCTCTTCGTGATAATGTCATTTTAATGGAGTTTTAGGAACTTTTATTGTTTCCCTTTTTCTGCCTGTTGAGACCATCTTGAGCCTCCTAGGACACTTCTGTGCATTCTGGGAAACTTCTAAAACTTCTTTGATGTTCCCTAGATCCATCTGAATCAAAGGATGAGACAGTTAAGATTCAGAGGTATGTGAGTGGGTTTTCATCTTTCATTGCCAACTTATCCAAAAATCTTGGGAAGACAAGAAGAAATTCAAGATGGAGCAGAGGAAGAAGGAGAATAAGCCACCATTCTTCTGAAAAATTCTTCAGGGATAACCAACTTCTAGAGATCCCATAACGAATGAGAGAAGTGGGCAAAGGCCAAGGAATCCACCAATTCAATGTTGGGTTGTTAGGAAAATCATATGTATAGATATTGTCACCAAAGAAGTGAAAAGGTGAGAGTTGTTCAAAATGTACAGTAAGATGGAAAAGTGGAGGACATGAGCATGAATGTACCTAGAATCTATGTAGCCCTAGACAACGAGCAAGCTGAATTTCAGTCACACATGATTGAAGTGGAAGGTATGATCAACAACCAAGCCATTGCAATTTTAATTGATTCAAGAGCTATTCATAGTTATATAGATCCTAAGATGGTGGAAATATTTCATTTTCCAAGAAGTAGTCATGGGAGATCTTGGTTGGTACAACTATCTACCGGAGCCAAAAGAAAAGTTAATGAGATGGTTAAGTCATATCCTATGGACATGAATGGACTAAGCACCAAGGTAGATTTGAACATCTTTACTTTAGGTTCCTATGACTGTCTAATTGGGATGGATTGGTTGGACCAACACCGTGTTGTCTTAGACTGTCATAACAAGACATTTACTTTCCTAGATGAGGAAGGGAACCTATGGACAATGCAGGGAATTCCCAGGCCAGTAATTATTAGAGAAATATCAACATTACAAATGAAGAAGTGTAACAGAAAGAGTTGTCAAATATTTGTAGCTCATATGGAAGAAACACCTAAGGATAAGGTGTTAGATATTGAAGTTTATGTAGTCCTAAAGGATTTTGAGGATGTATTTAAATAAATACCATGATTAACCCCTAAAAGAGATATTGATTTCTCCATAAATCTGATCCCTGGAGCAACTCCAGTATCAAATACCCCTTACAAGATGAGTACACCAGAACTGAAGGAGTTGCAAATGTAGCTTGAATAGCTTCTGAAGAAGGGGTTTATACGCCCAAGTGTGTCACATTGGGGTGATCCTGTATTATTTGTGAAAAAGAAACATGGAAAATTGACACTTTGTATTAACTTCAGGCAGTTGAACAAAGTAACTATAAAGAATAAGTATCCTTTTCCAAGGATCGATGACCTCTTTGATCAGTTGAAGAATGAAAAAATACTCACGAAGATTGATCTCAGGTCTAGTTATCATCAGGTTAGAATTAAAGATGAAGACATCAATTGTTAATTTCCTAAATATATCTGGAGATAAATATCAAAATAAACCCACAATATCCACAAGAATAAGCCAAACCATTCACCAAAATATTGAACACAAGAAATAGTCAAAAACCTTGAGGTAGGGTAACACCATATATTAATCCTTAAGGAAGGATAACACTCCTCAAGCAATGCTTGATACATTCAGAATATCCACAAGAATAACCCAAACCATTCACAAAAATACTGAACACAAGAAATAGTCAAAACCCTTGAGGTAGGGTAACACCATACATTAATCCTTAAGGAAGGATAACACTCCTCAAGAAATGCTTGATACATTCACAATATTCTTCCCTATGATTCATTACATTGCTTACACTTTCTTATATAGCCCTCTCTATCTCCTAGGAACCTTCTATAGATTCTTCTCACATTTATTACATCTAACTACCATAGTGTGTCTTTATTAATATAATGGACCTAGTCCACCTTACATTGAATGAACACATTCTCATATATTAAATCACTTCCACTAATAATACAAAACAACATTCCCATTGGGTACCTCCCTAGGTACCCCATATTACCTCCCTAGGTATACTACATTCCATCCCTCTTCACACGTTTCATCCTCGAAACACGAGAAGAAATCGTACAATATGACTGGCTAAGCAATGTAGCCAAATGGTACCAAGTACAACCATCCATCCATCCCAATAGAAGTCGAACATTATGTCCATCTACTGCCTTGCCACCCTAATTTTTATTTTCATCATGTCAGGGTTGCCATGGGATTGTTTATGTAGCCTAAGCTCTTCCCATAGTGTTGGCAGTCCTCCATGCACCACTTGATCAGTTTCATGTCTGGTGCCCTACTGGTGCATAATGTGTTGATGCACACACCCTTTACTTGATGAATGTTGTGTATCTATATGATGTGAATGGAGATATACAAAAACTATAGGAATATGTTCTTTTTTCTTCAAATATGCAACACTTTGTGCCTTTGATTCAATGACCTCCTTAGCTTCCTGATTATGTCCTTCTTGTAGTTTTGCTTCATCTCCTTCTGTAGACTCTGCCTCTGATTCAACTTCTGACTCGGAAATAACTTCTTTGCTAGCTTCCATGGGCCCATCTTTCTTATTAAGAGACACATCCTATAATGTGATTTTCTTTTTTTTGTACCACAACTTCAAAAGCTTCTTTTTCACATTAATATTAATGGTACCCATTGATTCGATCCAAGGATATCGCAAAAAAATATCCACTTCATCCATATCCATAACATAAAAATCTGAACGCAACACATATTTATCCATACTAACCTTCAAATCTTTAAAAAATTGGACATTTTTACCCTCAACCTGTGTGTTTTGGATATTCTTTGCAGGAATTTGCAATCTATTAACCAACTAAACATTGATAAAATTTTGTTGGCAACTAGGGTTAATAGAAACAATGACATTTTCTTTTTGAATACAACCATAGACCTGTAATATAGATTTCTCACCTGAAAATAAACTATTGTTTCTCCCTTTAGCAGCATGAGACCATTTATCTAAAAGAAAATTTTCAAGTGCTTCACCAGAAAGTGCCATCAATTGGCTATATCTATGTGATTGACACCAAATGACTGCATCACCTTTTAAATAACATGATACCCAATGTTTCCAATTCTCTTTCAAAAATGACTTCAATTATTTTATGAATTCTTCAATATTAGGGCCATCATATTTTCCAGTAAAAAACATCTTTCTTGGGACAAATCATGAACAAAAACTAGGATTAAAAATAACTTACTGCAGAAAATCGTGGCTTTTTCTGGAAAAACCTTGAAAAACTGTTGAATTTAAAATGCTCATAACTTTACTTCCTAGACTCCGTTTCGGTTGATTTTTTTTTTTAATTGGGCATTTTTACAAGTGGAATTAAAATACACAATTTGTTTGGAAAAATTCTACACAAAAAGTTTATGATCTGAGCCTGAATTGTGCCACCCTATTTTTTTCCCTAGAAAAAATCTGCAAAAAGAGAAAAAAATTATTCCCTTCATTGGCCAAGGAAAGTGATTTGATACCACTTTTTAAGTTCTTGAATATATAGAGAGATAAATCTCAAAATAAACCCACAATATCCACAAGAATAAGCCAAGCCATTCACCAAAATACTGAACACAAGAAATAGTCAAAACCCTTGAGGTAGGGTAACACCATATATTAATCCTTAAGGAAGGATAACACTCCTTAAGGAAGGATAACACTCCTCAAGCAATGCTTGATACATTCACAATATTCTTCACTATGCTTCATTACATTTCTTACACTTCTTTATAGAGCTCTCTCTATCTCCTAGGAACCTTCTAGAGAGCCTTCTCGCATTTATTACATCTAACTACCATAGTGGGCCTTTATTAATATAGAGGACCTAGTCCACCTTACATTTAATGACCACATTATCATATATTAAATCACTTCCACTAATAATACATAACCACATTCCCATTGGGTACCTCCCTAGGTATACTACATCAGCAAGACTACTTTCAAAACAAGCGATGGCCATTATGAATTCACAGTGGTGCCATTTGGGTTATCAAATGCACCAGTTCTCTTCATTTGTTTAATGAATGGTGTTTTCAGAGAATACTTAGATAATTTTGTCATTATCTTTTTGGATGGAATTCTTATATAGTCCAAGTCGGAAGTGAGAAACACTTGAATATGGTATTACAAGAATTAAGGGAGCATCAGTTGTATGCCAAATTGAAAAAGTGCTCATTTTATCATAACCAAAATCATTATTTGGGGCATATCATATCTGAGGAAGTAATAGAAGTGGACCATGAAAATATTGAGGCCATTAGAGGGTGGTCAGCACCTAAGAATGTGACATAAGTCATATCCTTCATGGGCCTTGCTGGCTACTACATAAAATTTATTGCAGGATTTTCAAATATTGGACACTCAATCACTTCCTTGCAAAAGGAGTGAAGTTTCAGTGGTCACTGGAGTGTGAAAAGAGTTTCCAGCACTTGAAGAAATTATTAACCAGCGCTCCAATTCTAAATATTGTTGATCCAAATGAGGATTTCATGGTATGCATAGATTCATGCAAAGAAGGACTTGGTGGAGTCCTTAGTCAAATTCAGTATGTTGTATATTATGAATCAAGGAAGTTGAAGGAGCATGAAAGGAATTATGAAACTCATGATTTGGAGTTAGCATCCATAGTGCATGCCTTGAAGAAGTGGAGGCACTATCTCATGGTAAAAAATTTTGAGTTAAGGACAAACCATCATGGTCTGAAATATTTGTTTGAACAACCAACCTTAAATGCCAGGCAGAGCAGGTGGTTGGAATTTCTCAGTGAATATGACTTTGATATAAACCATATCAAAGGGAAAGAGAACAAGGTGGCTAATGCACTCAGCAAAAGAGTGCATGAGTTTCATTCTACAACTATTATCATGTACCAATCATATTTGAAGGACAGAATCTTAGAGGCTACAAAATAAGATTTGCATTACAAGGAATTAGTGGCAAAATTACAGCAAGGTAATTTGTAGAAGAAAATTGAGGATTACAAGTTGGGAATTGATGAAATTATCATGTACAGAAACATAATTTATGTACCCAATTCCTGAATTGAAAAATATGATATTGAGATAAATGCACAAAGTACCTTCTATTGGACACCCAGGGTATTAGAAAACAATAGCAGTTGTCAAGAGACAATATTATTGGATAGGCATGAAGAAGGAAGTTGATGAGTACATTGCCAAATTTTTGGAGTGTCAAAAGGTCAAGGCTGAGCATAAACACCCAGCTAGGTTGTTGCATCCATTACCCATTCCTAATTGGAAATGGGAAGTAGTAACAATGGACTTAATCACCAAACTTCCCAGAACAAGAAAGCAACACAATTCTATCATGGTAGTGGTGGACAAGCTTACCAAAGATGCCCATTTCATTCCAGTAAAGCTCATTCAAAAAGAAACTAATGTTGTTGATATTTATATGAGGGAAATTGCTAAATTTCATGGTATACCCAAGACAATTGTGTCTGACAGAGACCCAAAGTTTACCTCAAAGTTCTGGAAAGGATTATTCAAAGGATTTCAAACAAATCTTAATTTTATCACAACTTATCATCCATAATCTGATGGGAAAACAAAGAGGGCGAATCAAGTGATTGAGGATATGTTGAGGATGTATGTGATGGATAAACCATAAAATTAGGAATACTATCTACACTTGGTAGATTTCACTTACAACAATGGGTACCAATCATCTCTGAAGATGAGCCCATTTGAGGCACTTTATGGTAGAAAGTGCATCACACTTGTAAGTTGGGACAACCCAATAGATAGAGCAGTGGTTGGGCTAGAGTTGCTTAGGGAAATGGAAGAGAAGATGTCAAAAATAAAGCAGAATTTAAAGGCTACTGAAGACAGGAAGAAAATCTATGCTAATAAGGGTAGAATTCACAGGGAATTTTGCATGGGTGATCATGTATTCTTGAAAGTGAAGGCCAACAAAAGTTCCCTAAAGTTGGGAAATTGTTCAAAGTTGGCAGCTCATTATTGTGGGTCATTAGAAATCCTAGAGAGGATTGGGCATGTACCTTATATGATTGCATTACCTACATCAATGTCTATTTATAATGTATTCCACGTGTCATTGTTCAAAAAGTATATACTGGATGCTAATCATGTCATTGATTGGAATGTGATTTAGGTGGAGCAAGAAGGAACCTTTCAAGTGCATCTAGTGTGCATAATGGACTAGAAGATCAAGCATCTCCAGAATCAAGCCATAGATCAAGTAAAGGTCCAATGGACATGGAATGGTCCCGAGGATGCAACCTTGGAGCACGAAGATGCTATGCGGGCAAAATACCCGCATTATTTTGAAGATTTTTTAAAATTTTGATGATAAATGTATATATGTATTGCACTAAGGATAGTGAAAAAATAAGGGGAGGGGAATGTAATAACCCAAGACCAAGCTCCATTTGAATTGTAAATATGTTTTATAGGTTGGTGAGCCAGGTTATTATAAGCTACAAGGATTATGTGATGATTAGGTTGGAGAGCCTAGATGCTAAAGGCCAGTGAGCCTAATTTTTATATGTAAATACTCATATCATTAATATAATACATTGTTGTGTGTATATCGACCACCGTAAAAGAGTATGGGGGAATAAAATCCACTAGGAAGGGAAAGGGAGGGGCTAAGATCCTAGGAAAAGGGCTAATATTGAGAGCTTACTACCAAAGGAATATTATAATATTATTCCAAAAAACTAAGGCAAGGATAAATCTCATATTATCCTAAGTTCTTATGGGAAGTGGAATGATATACAAGTGGAGAGGAATGAATTCCTAGAGGGGCCATGTTTCAATCAGGGTGCATGCAAATATATGTGGGGAAATTAGTCTGTTTTCCCATATTTCCCCATTTCACAAGTGCACTCACGCAGTCATTGCCTCCATCGTCGACCTTTGCATCATTCGCGCACCTATGGAACTTGCACACACTCTGAGCTACCATGTATTGTTCATGTTTCTAGCAATAACCCGTACCTGTCCTGGGAAGAGTAGTGCACTTGTACCTTGATGTGATGGGCAATGCCTAAACCAAACCCGAAGGTTATTGTTTCTACCATCACATGTTCCATACTTGTTTTCTATTGTTACCTTTACTTGAGCATGTAGTTGGTTGACTAGAGAGTTGGATTGAAGAAGTGGGTTTTTAGTCCTGTGGGACCGAAGAGGTAGGTTGTCAGGCTTGTGAGAAACTCTCTCTAGGTGAGAGAGTTTGTTGGGAAAGGGATTTCTTGAGGGAGACCAACTATAGCTATAGTTCTCTGAGTATTCTTGTTCGGCCTATTTTTGAAGCCCTGGAAGGGAAGTGGGGCAGTTGTAGGACTGTTGAGCAAAGAAGAGGCACACTTCCTGGGGTGGGACAGGCATGTGGGGAATGAGAGGTTGTAGGTTGTTAGTGTGAGTTGGATCCTAGGAAAAAATCCTTCATGTTGACTATGTAATTTCTTGTTGTCTCAGCCTAGCCTAGGAATCCATTTACCTAGGTGGACTTTAGTCCCAGCTCAGGGGTGACCCACTGCTGAGAGTGATGAGAAGCGTGGTCTAAGGCTGGGAGGATCATGGAAGGTCTACATGCAGTTGGTGGTATTATATAAAAATATAAGTACGAATTTTGTGTTCAATTACATTTTGTGTATTTTTACATGTCTTTATATTTATGAGTATTTTTTTTGTATGTTGTATGTGTATTCTTACTATTATTTCCTCATGAATCTATGTATTAACAAAATGTGTTTGTCTATCTAAAGTTATATATGTATATAGATGAAATTATTATAAGTTTTTATGTGGCATGACCCAATCTGGGTAGACTGGGTATGTTATAATGTATTAAGTTCCATAAGACTTTAATTGTGGCATAGCCCAGTAGGTCTAAGCCTGGGTATGTTACAGTGAAAGAGACAAGTTCACTTGGAAATTTTTTCTCTTTTTGAGAGAGTTAGAAAAGAGCTTAAACAATACTCGGTGGGATTCCTGTAGGTATAGGTCAAAATTCTTATGAGTAAGAATACGAGGTTTGAATGCACAGTCATTTTGGAGTTGTAAGGGACTCCTAGTCTTTATGGAATAATCTCTGCATGGGCACCAGATGGCACAGAGGTTCTAACTAGGGCACCCATGTTTGGTAAGACTCTACCATTCAATAACTTCTAATAGCAATAGGAAGGTTCCATGTCGCTAATAAATGGTTTTGTACCTAAGAAATACAGATCGAAGTCATAGGATAATGCAAATATGCAAGATGGAGTGGCAACCTATCTTATATGTGAGTCAAAGAAAATACATGTTGAAGTCACGAATGGGCGATGTGATGCTAGAAACCAAAAAAATATCTGGACAAAACCACCAAAACCAACTCTGTCCACTATACTATTAGTCCATTAGGTCAAGAATTTAGTGAAAACTATGTAAAGTGGGTAAAAGCTTTCTATTAATAGTAAAAATTACCAATTTTACCATACAATTTGAATTTTTTACCCACATAGTGCCTTTTGGACCAATTTTCCCACGATATTCAAGTGGTGATTGCGGGAGCTATGAGTGATGTAATTGAAAACCGTATGGACCAAGTAAGTACTCTTTCTCTCCTCTTCATTTCTAATGGTTTACAATTTCAAATTAGACCCCATTTTTTGAGTTCTAAAGGGCGCAAATTATGAATTAGGGTGTACACAGGTTGTAGTTCATTAGGTCGTGTATATGGAGACATGTATGCAGGAAAGAAAAATACTACCCGTGTATATGTGGCCCTACACGTGGTTGTTAACATTACAACTCACGTACCAGTCTGCCAACACGTTTTTTAAAGAGTTTGACTAAAAAAAGGGTTTTCCTTTTGTAGGATGGTACTTGAATAGAGAGAGAGAGAGAGCATGAGGAAGTGGATGCAGCTGTGGAAAGAGATGCAAGGGCCCAACTTTCTCTAAACATATGTGGGCTTTACAAGTTTTGGGTTCTCAAAGGAATGAGGGCTCAAGTGAGATTGCTTCAAATGCTAGTAAATGTCTGGGATCCGAATACATAGGCCTTTAATATTGATGGGAAACCATTGAGAATTTAAGTATAGGACATATATTTCATCACAGGATTGTCTCATCGGGGTGAGGTGGTGAATCTCAAATCCCGGGGAGTTGGGGGTGGTATGAACATAGAGGATTATATTTCCACCCACCGTGTTGCAGGAACATAAAAGGTAGGGATTCAACTCCCCTTTAGTGTGATTGAGAACCTAAGCTTGAATATCGTCATCCTTGTACTTACACGGATCATGGGGTCGACCCCATTGCACTAGCAATCAAGGCCACTCATTTTTTTATGTAGTGGATTGTTTGCAACCCACAGTTTACGACTGGTGTACCTCACTATTGTCTAACATGAAGAGCCAGCTGACAAACTACAAACAAGGGAGCAAAAGGAATTTCAGGTTTGCATCTATCTTGTGTAGTTTTTTCTTTGAGAGGGTTCCAGGTTTGATCCCTAGAGTGGATACCATTCCATGTGGATCTCGCGATCCAGCCATGTCATGGTGGACCAAGGTGATGAAGTGGTTAGGAGGTGGTAGGGTAACAACCCCCTTGTTATCACTGAAATTTCGTCCGCACATGGTGACAAGAACTCTGCATCGTCAAAATAGGACTGGAGTCATTCATGGCACAGGATTAATTCCACAGCATTGCAAAAGGGTCAAA
>CBVK0100635321.1:0-11389 GCA_900067695.1 Picea abies | reverse complement strand
TTTTTCAGACTCTCTAAATATGAAAAACCGTCGAGCTTACCTTCTCTGGGATCATTAAAATGACATTGAAGGACATTACCATTATGTGTCTTATCAATCATGTTTACACACCCGTGTCTTTGGCCTAATGTCGGCTCCATGTTTCTCTCAACTGAACCATTTGAAGCATGCCTTATGCATAAGCCCTGTAGCACTTTGCTTCTGCGCCTTGACACCTTTGGCCCCTGGAGGACTTTTCCTGAGTGTCCTTTTCCTGCATATGTCCCTTTGCCCTGAGAATCCCTATGTTCCATGTGCTTGGAACTAGCATTTTTGTGACACTCGATCCTCCTTTGTAACGTAGCATTCTTTTATTCATTTTCAAGCTTTCCAAAATTATTGAAAAAGACAAAAAAATCAAATATACCCCAAAAAGAGGAAGGGAAAGGTATTTTCTTTTTATTGGCAGCGCAATGAGTCACCCTTGGAAAAATTACATCCTTCTGTTTGTTCGTCAAGCCTTGGGATTTAACATGACCTTAAAAATCTTTTCTCGCTACATCGAGTTGTGTCCTCCTCCAGTTGGTTATTCTTCCAAACATATGGAGATTTTGTGGTGCCTCTTACATCATGAACTTATGTCAAAATATCATGCTTCCTGAGTCTCATCTTATGTCGTGCTATTGTCCAAGGGAAGTTATTACCAAGCTTGAGTCGGACCCCTCTGCATATTGTCTCTTACCCTCATGCCCAGTTATCCCAAAAGCCCAATCAAGTATTGGTTCAAAATCCATGAAGCCCTCAACTTGATCATCAAAATCATCTAGTATGTTCCTGACAAGCCATCAAAGACCTCTGGGTAGTGAAGTCGTACACTCATATTACACTCCTGGTAGTGAAGTCGTACACTCATATTACACTCCTACCTGAGTTGTGAAGATTTTGAAGCTGTTGCTCGAGCTTTGAAGGCCTCATCTCTAGCCATCAGGCCTTATCGTCTTCTTGAAGATGGATACTATGCATGTATATCTTTTTTATTTCGATATGTAGATCCACTGTGTATTGCTTGTGGCTACACTTTATATAGTTATCTGACATGTATCTACAGTGTATTTGATTGTTACCCATGATTTTATTTCATTCAGAGCATGGGTATGCCTACCTCAGTGAGACAATTGTTATTTTGTAGATTCCACCTCCCAAATTATGGTCCCTGGGATCACTTGTTTGGTACATTGGTGAAGATTGATAATGTATTTCAACCATCAGATGATCTTCTGACCTCACACATTATGGGGTATCTATTATAACCCTAAATTTCACCAGATATGCTTACCTGGAATTAGGCCATTTCATTTGACTTCTTTACCAAGCCACTACTGAACAACTTCTTAAAAAACACTATTTTTGAAGGCATACATGCCCTTCTCCACTACTGTACACATGTTTACACTGACTGACTCACTACAACCCACGTATACCTAAAAAGCACGAAAAAATGGAAACTTGCATATGGAACACACAGTTTTGGGTAAGTTAACTAAACTGACTAACCATCCATAGTCAGTGACTCAACCAAATACCTAGCCCTTTCTAGCCTATAACAAAAGGGGTAGGGGTCCCATTTGGAAGAAGGATAATCATAGCAAAGAAACCATACCCGATTTAGTATTTCCCTTGCCCCAACCTTTTTCAATTATTGTGTGAAGAAAAGCATATTTGAGCATAGTTGAAGAGGAGCCCAGGACCAGATTCGAGGAGAAGTGGCCAATCTCACTATTGTAAGGTTACTCTTGTGAGATTAATAAAAGAAGTACTTTTCCCATCCTGCCATATGAGATTGTCCATATTTAAATTTGATTATATTTTGATAGAATCTCTAACTCATTAGTTTATAGATCATATGCATGTGGAGTTATTTGTCTGTCTTTTGTGAATGCAGGTCAGTGTTGGGAGGACAGTTGCAGTCAAGGAGCAACCAAGCATTAAAGGGATCAACAACAAACATAGAAACTAAGTTACAATAACGGGATCTATTTAACCTTGAATCTGCATATGAATAATGGGGTTTATGATTGGGATGTTGGTATAAAGTAGGAGACTTTAGGTCATTTCTGCATGCATGATAAAACCCTTAATGTAAAACCCTTAATGCTAGTCTGTAGGAGGGATTTCCCACCCACAACAGGTTCAACATCCCATAATCCTTGGAATGGAGAGAGGATGACACTAGCAAGAAAAAATAACATTTAAAAGGTATGTCATTTATCTCTTGTTAGTTAGTATGCTTTATGATTAGAACTTAGGGGAAGTTTTATATTTTGTATTTTTTTGTTCTAGTTTCAGGGTGAAACTAGGGGGATCAGTTTGTGTCCGTACTTACCGATTTTTCTGAACAAAATTGGTGACTCCACTGGGGATCGAACCCAAAATTGTCAATTTCACATTATTGACCCCTGATTGGAAGATTCCATCGAGTGTCCAACTTCAACTCATTCATTCACATTCATTGGATTGTACTAGAGTATCTTGGGAGTTATTGAAATCAATGGTTATTTCCCCTACACTTGTTAACATATTTCATTAATGACTGATAATCAAGTGGTTTCTACCATGTTCAACTTCCACACCTCTAATCACATGGTTATATTTGTACTTCAGGATGATGGAAATGAAGACACTGTATCTCACCATATCGGTCCAGGTTGCGATGGAGTATTCAAGCATTTTTACTAACACATAGATCCAACGTGTATGTATCGTGGCTATGTCTGAATTTGAATTCTTTAAGATCATATATCCACAGTGTATTTTTGGTCTCTATGCTAAATCATGATGACATGGATCCACAGTGTATGTTTAGTGGCCATGACTCAATTTAAACCTATGATTAGAGTCACTTGTAGTCTGATTATGGGAATGCCTACCTCAGAAGATGGTATATTATGATGCAAATGCTTGATTTTTTGCAGGTTCCTGACCAATGCGCTCCTTGTTTTCGACACACACATTATACAAAGTATTTCAATTGTCACAAGTTCTAGTTTCATACTTTGGGGTTCATTTTGTTACACATTATTTTGGTCACCCCAGTGATCAACTAAAAACATGTGCTTAACTTTTGGGGGAATTCTATTACACATTATTTTGGTCACCCCAGTGATCAACTGACAATATGTGCATGACTCACTTCCATGTTCCGAAAAAACTAAAAGAGACTTTATCCATGAGAAAAGTGGATTAGTTTTTCTTCCTTAAAAACTATGTCAAAGGCGATTGTCGCACCCTAATCTATGATGGGGTGTGATGATGATTGATCATCACATGTTGCACAAAATATGGATTGTGGTGTCATTGCAGGCTTGTTGTGCATAGGGTGTGATGATTCTTAAACAAGAGGAAAAGTGAAATTAACGAAGGTTCTAGAAGGGAATCTTATAGAAGATGTGGTGGCCTCTGATGGGTTTGAATATTACTTACTTCTCTAATTTGGTGGGAACATCCTAATATCCTCATCCATCCCTCTTTCACACTATATAAAGAGGGATCTCTTATGGAAAAGGCTAAGGCTTGCTTATCCATCAAGAATATTTCTATAGATTATACTGGAGATAGATTTTATTTATCTCTCTAAGACATATTGTGGATATTCTTCATCAAAGGCATTGGAGCAAAGGTGGGTTTGTTGAAGAAAAGAGCCATTGGAAGGGACCTTGCAACATCAAGGAATGGGTTGTATTATCCACTTTCATTTAATATAATGCAACAATAAATTTCTTCCCTATAAAAGTGTCCTTACTTTTATTGTATAACTCCTTGATCTCATACATAGAATTCATTGGAATATATATATATATATATATATATATATATATATATCTCTTTGTTGGTTTGTGCTTCTTAAATAGGTTCACCATCCCACAAATCCAAATATGGAGCGATAAGGATGACACTAGCGAGGATCAAACGTAATTTAAAAGGTATGTCATTTGTCCCTCTCTAAACTAGTTTACAAGACAATGAACTCTAAGGAGAAGTTTCTATTCTTCCTTGTTTTGTTCTAGCTTCTTGTTGAAGTTAGGGGGATTAGTTTGTGTTTGTACTTACCGATTTGTCTGATAACACAAGGTTGGGAACACTGATCAAAAGAGGCATGACGATTGATAATCATATCAGTTCATTTGGGTGACCAGGTCTATGAAGGGGCATGACGATTCATTTGTACATGGGTTCACGAAGGGGTGTGACACCCCCAAAGAATGACGGTTCATGATGGTGACCTTTGGAGAGACTATAAGAGAACAAGGGTGCACAAGAAATGAAGGAAAGTTTTGGAAATAATTTCAAGACAAGGAGAGAAAGAGATTTGTGGTTTTGAGGTAAATGAAGGGAGAAAGCTCCTTCAAGGAGCCAAGTCACTCCACTCTGGGAGGACTTGTGCTTCCTTGAGTTCAATTCATTGGATAGAGTTGGGCGAGCTTCTCTTTGGCTGATTTTGGCTATCTAGAAACACAGGTCTAAGGTGAACTTCAATTGGTTGTGAATATTGTTGCGACATAAATTCATGTGGTGATGAATATGTTCATGAGTTTCTTGGTGATGCGAGGTGATTCATTTGACTCTATCAAAGTTGTAAACCGAGTCTGTAGTTCTCATGTTTTAAATTTTCTACAAAAACAAAGACTTAGTAGGGTGTTAAGAATGGTTCATGCCACTCACATTGTATCTATGTTTGAATTTCACTTATTCCATACTTCTCTCGGTTTCTCAAATATGATTATGTATTAAAGAAATTAATTAATTTATAAGTATAAAAGAGTTGCACTAGAGTAGGAGTGTGACTCACGGGTAGCCTGGAAGGGAGTATGGGTGTTCTCTAGCTGAAGAGGCATAGTCCATACAAAGTAACCTTGGTGTTTCCAAGAATCCAAGTGGTACACGTCATGGTATCACACACCCTCAAGAAGTGCACACTTTCAAGGCATGTTGTGGGGACATGATAGATGGTGTCAGAACAGATTCATTATATATTTTGGAGAAGGTTTGGGGACCTTTTCACCACTATATCAATGATAGATGGTATTATATTTTGAATAACACTATACTAATATGGTTGTGACAGTGGATGGGGAGAACTTGTCGAGAAGGAAATTTTTTGCAAGCATGGTTCTGTGGGAACGTTCACAGACTTGGTTAATATTTTAGTGCAATGAATTTATTCATCGCAATATCTTCATCAAACTTACAACAGACATTCAGTTGATGATGTGATGGGAAGGTTGATCTGGGAGCACACCTTGTGCAGACCAAGAGCATATTTTGTGGTGAGACAAAGCACTTGGACAGGGTGAGTAACCACAAAACTCATTGTAGAGTTCATCATTGAACTTTTCATCAACTTTATCACAGAGAAAAACTTGGTTAGTTTTATTTGTGATGGAAGTTTGTGTCTGACCTATTTTTCACACCTCAAAGAGACCAAGAACAAATTTCCTCAGGAGAAACAAGCACTTGGGGAAGGCAGTTGAATGCATGTTTGTTGTATGAATTGTCGTAGAGATACCTGAATAAGTGATCATAGAAGTGAAATAAAGAGGGTGATCGAAGAAGTGATTATGAAGATAGAGAAGTTGTGAGTTGCAGTGAGGTGAAGCACTTGAGTGCATTGGATGACCTATGGTGACTTGGAGAAACTTCAGATTAGGTAGTTTATTGGGAAACTTTCCATCATGATGTCCTCATTTCTTTCATCTCCGAGAACAACAATTGAGTTGAGTTGGTTTGTTGGAGACCACACAATTTGAGCAAGATGACTCTTCACAGAGTTACTACAGTCAATTAGAAGCATTATGACTTGATATTTAGGAAGTGGGGGAATAGTTACTTGAAGAAGAATCATTCAAGGTGCAGAGATGGAAAGACATTGGATATTAGTTCAATCGGTTGCATGTGAAATTTTGGACTTAGATGAATTTCATGAAGTGGACGAATGGACTCGTCCTTTTATCCAAACGAAGGTCTTGTAGGCTTGTGGAGATGTGTATGGTGATTGAAGTGAGTTCATGCAGAGGGTCAATTTCTTGCACAAACAAAGCTCCAAGACAATAGACATAAAACATGGTTGTAACAAACGGTGTTGTTGGAAAGGTATGGTTGGTTTTGAGTTATTTCACTTCCAAGTGTTGTAGTGAGTTCATTGAAGGGAAATTGGATGACTTGGTGATTAAAGTGCATTATGTTTCTGTAGTGAAAACTGACAGACTTGAGGGTGACTCAAATGGTTCAAATTCAAAGAAGTATTGCAACAATTTGGTATACCTAAGTTGGGTGAATGTGTGGAACAAAATGGGATGAATTTCTTAGACGATTCTTTACATGGAATTAGGAAGATTTGGATGCAGTATTGGAGGTGCCTTGGGGAATGTTCCTAACTCTTTTATGAGGTGCATTGGACAGGTCATTGTGGTGGTGGGAAATGAATTATGGGCATGTAGAGGTTGAGAGGATGGATGAGGTTCCCTGGTGTTTGGTTCCTTGGTCAGATTTGTTGAGTTGGGTGGTGACTTGACGAGTCAAAATGACTGTTGTGTTGGTTTTTCCACATGGGTGAGAAAAAACACAACAGTTACTTGCCTAGTTAAGTTAGCTAAAAAATACAGAGGTTTTTGCTTTGATTAGATAACCAAATACACATGAAACAAGTAAATAAAAATAAATAGATGTTAGAGAAGCTTGCAAGAACTAGAACCATGAAAAACAAAAAATGGCAGTCATATAGTTACAAATGGATCAATGTATTGATAAGATAGCACCGTAGAGAAATGTAGGGACTTATGAATCCCCTTTTCCTCCTTGGGAGGGCTCTTGAGTTCCCTAATATAGAGATCTTCTCTTCATACAATAGAAAATGACAATGGTGAAGAAATACAATGCCAATCCTCTCAATAGGTGAGTGGAATGGCCATTGCTATAGTTCTTGAATGATTCAAAGAGAAAAGAGTATTCTCCAAGAAGAATTCTTGCAGCATAACAATGCCTTGAAGTTCTTATTTTTCTAGCACACCCATGGCACATATTTATAGTGTACATTCATGGCAAGATACAACTGGTTCATAGTGTGAACAAGGGTCCTTTTAGAGCACTTCCTAGACCTTGACCAACCTCCAAGATATATTTCTCTCATATCTGAGTGTTAAATCCTATTGGGGGTCGGTCTAGAAGTGGTTGAGAGGCCGACAAGATTCATAAATGCGTCGCTCATGAGAAGTACATGGATTTACTCGTAGATAGTCGTGCATTTTTCACATTCTACACATAGTGCATGCTTAGAGTTGTGTTAGCCTATGAATTCTATGCATGCTTCCTTTGGTGAATTTGCGCACTTTAATTTTTGAGCCAAGTATATGGTTTTATGCTTTTTTGATGGATTTTGGAGATGTAGGTGTACTAATTTCTGCTGGAATTGATGTCTTTCTTCAACCATTGTGTACATTGTTGTAGAATATTTTTCAGTGATAATAGATGCCCCCTGATGTGTGAGGTTAGGAGAATACATATAACTGAAATACATCAATGTTTCTTTTATTGATGTCTTTCTTCAACCATTGTGTGTAATGTTGCAGATGATTTTTCAGTGATAACAGATGCCCCCTGATGCGTGAGGTTAGGAGCATACGTATAGCAGAAATACATCAATGTTTATTTTAATGAGAATGTCATTGTAAGGAAGAGTGAAGAGAAGAACTGTAAGAGCAATCTGCTGGAGGGAGAGGGAAAAGTGTGGGAACCAAACCTTTCTCTAGGAAGAAAAAACAAAATATGTGTACAAACAAGGCGGGCATGCCCCATGCTCATGTCATGAAACCAAAATGTGGGATTGTAACTAAAGATGTATGATGATGTAGATAGTTCTAGTTCCCTCAAGGGCGGTTGATAACGACAGATGATGGTATTGACTGGTGAACTGGCTCTAAAGCATGTAATGGATGATTATAAGAAGTGTTGATGAATTGTAGGCATTGATGGCCTATCAAATTTAGAGGTCTTCGGCTGGTATGAAACAACTGCAATGGTCGCATAGTAAGACCCACCTTAACATGAGATTTTAAAGAAGACACAATGGGACTCAAGACTTTCCTTGTTTGGGGTGTTGAAGGATGAATGGCAGCAACCGTAAAATTGGATCTAGTGTCAGGGGTACAACTAAACATGGGGTTAAACTCTATTGGAGGATGAAAAAAGTGGGAAAACTTAGAGATCATGGGTACATGGAGTTGGGATACTCAAGGTTTTTTAATGATGGAGATATGAAAAATAGGGTGGATGCCGCAACCAAGGGAGACATGGGTTTCTTTGCCAAGTAAAATAAGGTCATCGAGGATGAAGATAAAAAAAGCTATGTATATGTTGGAAACAAAGGCTTTATACAATTACCAAATGAAATAAAGAATAATTTTTGTTGAGTATATAGATCCATAAATGGGTTCCCTAGTGAAAGATGGCTTGGCTTGTTTAGGGAACAAGTTTGTGAAAGATAACTAGCGGAGGGTGGGGGCCCCATAGGTGGGTTTTTGTATTAGGTAAATGGATAGAGGAAAATCTGCAAATGGGAAAACTGATGGTGGATGAGATGGAAGGATAATGGAACTGTGGGGGTGAAGTCAATAGAACCAAGTGTAGGATGATATGACCCATGGATTCCATTGGGAAGGTTAGAAATATGATAAGAAGAAGTATGGGGTTCATTCTTGGAAATTCAAAATACTATCGAGACTCCCAATCCTAGGGGGTGAAAAATCAACATGAGTGTCAAGTTTCCAAGGGGAACTATGAATGGGACAACTCATGTGTGGGAGAGTGCTATCGGTTGACAGTGCCAAAATGTGGTAGAGGCAAAGATACTATAGATCCGAATGTAGGTACCATAAAGAAAAATGTCAGAGGGTATGACTAGAATATGCAATTGTTTACAAAGGGAGTAATTATATGCCAGTGTTGAACATATACCTGAAGGGGTTGTAAGCTTGTTGAACAATTACCTGCACACAAAAAACAAAATACCCGACATGAAAAATATATGATCATAAAGAACATATACCAGCTATTTGATAAAACTGAAAGTGAGAATGCATACCTGAACATGGAAATATAAAAATGATCCTTCGGGGAAAAGTGCAGATGATAACCTGGTGAATGTGATTGTGTAGATGGATGGATCAGAATCTCATGGCTGAAAATGGATTAGAAAATAGAGGCTCAAGGCTCCTGTAACAGAGTGTGGAAGTTGGTAAAAAGGGGTTATATATGGATGGTGGGCCTACAATGCCACCTCATTTGTACCTGACACTATTATTGATCTGGCGAGAGAGTTGTGAGGTGATTTCGAGATTACGGGAGTGTAAGGCTATCGATCTGGGAGTTGCGAGAGATAGATCAGTGACCATATCATACTGCATTATGTGATATTGATATATGTGAGGTAGGGGCTTTCCGGAGGGTTGTACATGGGGTTTTAAAGGTAGATCCCCACTAGTGTGTGAGAAAAAGGGGGATACCCATGTATGTGTGCATGCGTAAAACCCAATTTTCTACACATTATGTCCAGGTTGTGTCCTAATAGTTGTGCACTAAGAAATGTGTAGTTGTGGTGAGGAAACCAGTGCATAATGTGTGGTTGTGTCGGAAATAACCGCGCATATGGATGTCTGGGTTGGATAAACATGCCTTCATTGAATGTGCATCTGTAGGAGAAATAGTTGTGCACCTATACATGAGTGTAGGTGTGACAGATGAGAATTCATGCACACTTGTTTGAAGAATAGTCACACATTAATACGCAACTAGATGGGGGAAATTCGTGCACTATATGCAGGCTCATATGGCTTTGTGATGTTGATGATTTTTGAGGTATGATGTGGTTGATCATGTGTTCTTGGGTGAATGCATGTGTTCAGTAGAGGTGAGTACATGTCAGTTCACTGGTGAGATCAGGACTAGGATTTCTTGAGAGAGGTTGTGAGGGAGTAGCCTGGAATACAAAAACACTTGGCAACCTGTGGGTTTCTCAAGTTTTTTTACTGTCCTCTATTATGGTCACATGAGTTCCTCCTCCAGTTTTTTATCAAGATGTGCAACACTGATCTGCAGTGATTTTTGGTGAGGGGGGAGCAGCTGACGTTCTTTTTGGATGAGGAAATCTACTTTTCTACAAGACTTCCATTTAGTGGGCGGGTACTGGTCATTGATCCCCATATGCCAGCGGAGGATAGGGTGGATACCATCGTAGCTAGACATTGTTCTGGGATGAACCTTATGTCAGGTTCAGTCATGCATATTGAGGCTATAGATGACTTGTTGACCGAGTGCATCATGACCATGGTGGTGAGGATATTTGGATCCTTTGGCATGCAACAGATCACTAATGGTCAGTTGAGGGTGCTCAAGGAGGTCCTTCACAAGGACCTGTTTGCATGGGGTCTGCTGATGCATACCTAGATGGTGTCACAACTGAACTGGTGTCGGCGTGCTGATTCCAATGATTTTTCATTTGGGTTTGTTTTGGTGGCCTAGTTTTTGAAGAGGATTCCTCTATTGGGCCCACATATTCTATTGGAGCCAGCATCACAATGAGAGTCGTGATTGATGTAGCGGGCACATGTATTAGATCTACATGGAGGGGGAAGGGTGGTCATTACTTTACGACCATGGTTGCTTGAGTGTGGCATCATATGCCACAGGTGATTCTATGGTATCCATACGTGGGTATGGACTACAGGAAATATCCAGACATGGTGCTACCTACTGGAGAGGACTGGGACCAGAGAGGTATGTTTTTTATCTGTTTGTTTTGATTTTAGTAGATAGCATTGTTTAGAAATGTATATGGATGATGAAAATATATCTGTGTTGTTTTGCAGATGTTGGACCCCTGGGGTGAGAGGCATAGGTCATTCGGGAGCTGGCTCGAAAGGATCCCACAGAGTCGAGGGATAGGCAAAGGCATTGGCATGATCATGTCGTTGTTGGGTCATCCAGAGAGCCATAGGGAGACGTTGAGGCTGTGCTATAGGTTCTATGTCGATGGTTTGAGTAGGTCCTTCAGGGTGCTCCTGAGGGAATATGGGCCCACATCCAGGACGAGGAGGTCCTGGACCAGTGTGTGGGGGTACGGGAAGAGTGGCAGACGTTGATTCGTAGAGCGATAGTGGCATGGGACGCTATGACTAGTCAGCTGCCTCCTGGAGCTGGAGGGCCCCCAGTTGGTGGGGCACCTCAGGTTGATAGAGGACCTGGGGGGATCTCTAGGCGAACCTTGAGTGTCGAGTTGGGATGTATGGGTTTGGGAGTGTTACACATTATTTTTTTCATCCCTATGATCGTTAATGATGTAAACCTATTTGTTGCCTTCAGA